>JAAGNO010007686.1:39311-50390 GCA_033439905.1 Ceryle rudis | reverse complement strand
CTCGCCATCCCTGGATGTGCTCAAGAATCGCTTAGACGTAGTGTTGGGGGATATGGTCTAGGGGTGAACTTGTAGAGAAGCGTGAATGGTTGGACACGATGATCCCATGGGTCTTTTCCAACCTAGATGATTCTGTGATTCTCTGATTCTGTTAAAGTTCTAAAGCTAAAGTAACAAATGTTGGGAGTCTGCTTTTCTACTAAATTAAACCTACAGTACATTTGCAGTGCACCTGTCATATGATTCTATCAATAATAGCTGCAGAATGTCTTACTTTTTTAACGAAGATAAGCAAGCATGTGATTTTCTTGTAATTATACTGTATTTACTAGAAAATTACATAGTAAATAAGTTGTGAATAAAAAATAATTGTATATCTATTTGCAATCTATCCAATCCAAATAAAAGACATAAAAGAGTGACAGGACTCAAAGCATTTCAAGAATTGTCAGATGCCAGTTGCTTTTTTGGAGCTATAGTAAGAGCAGGAATCAAATGAGTTCTCAATATGAAGTCATTATATATTAGAAATATTGTAATTGTAATTAATAGAGATGCTAACAAAAAAAAAAAGCACTCCAAAAGTCTCTGATAAAAAGGAAGTCTGGGCATTTTTTTTGTATTAGTATCTTCAATAAATATTTCGCAGTTAAATCACATGTGAATTTAAGATAATTGCCACTTAAGTTTTGGAGGTAGGGGATTATAATTGTAAAAATGCATGATTAAAATTTATACGCTTTTGCCTCGATCAAACTGTTTTGTATAGATCTTGAAATAACTAAAGCAACACACAAAAAAAAAACCAAAACCAAACCAAACCAAAACCCCGAACCAAACAAACCAGCAATGTAAGTCCACATTTATCTTTAAACAAAAAGTGATACAATTAAGTCAGGATGAATGCCAACATGATTAATGTGGTTTAGCTAGATAGCTAGATAGCTAGATAGATAGATAGAGTCCTTAAATCTTCCTCTTAGTTCAAGATTTCTTCTGAAAGAGAATTACTTAACTTGCATCATGTAAATGTGGTAACCATGCTGGTGAAACTGCCTTGGGGCGTAGAGCAGGCTCTTCTGCTGACTTTTAACTCAGACCATGGTCGTCCTTCATTTCCTTGTCTTCTAACAGAACCCGGTTTTACTTACTGGGGTGTTTATAAGCATTCTCCAAATACCTGGAATTGATAGGCCTTAACGGACTTAATTAGACTTAGAAAACTATCAGTGACACTATAAATACTGAACTTAACATGGAATTAATTCTTTTTTCTCTAGTGCTCTTGTCCCAGAGCTGAGGTGCTGCAGCCCATCTTCTTCAGCCAATATTGGTCCTTTAGACATACACAGAGCAAGAGAAATTCCTGAACCTTCTAGAAGTTTCCCTGAATGGTTTCTGCACTCTATCAGAGCACTTATGTAGAATAAGTTACACTATATTGTGCTGTCCAGGGTTCTTCTCTATAATTCAGAGTATTTTCTCTGAAATACAGAATTTCTTTTCTATATATCTTAAATTCCATATACTGATCTCAACTACTTTGTTCTGGTCATTCCTTTTCACCTGAGTTTCTTTCACTATAAAAATACTCTATAAATTTGGGCTTCCCTCCTTCCTACCCTTTTTTTCCTGTTTACGTTCAGGTTGAATAGGGATCATCTTTGAGACTAATCCAAAGCCCATTGAAGTCAATGTAGATGTTTACATTGAATTTTAAGGTATGTTCAGCCTTTTGTTCTTTATTTCATTTATTTATAATAAATCCCACTGAAATCAAAAATATGACTTGTTGAATAAGATACTAGGAATGAGAGTAACAGAATCTCTCATAGAGTATAATTTATCCAAGAAATCTCTGAGGTTTTTCACTGACACTTTAGAAACAAAATATTGAACATAATGTATTATAATGTAAATTCGATCAAACACTGTGTCATTAACATTTAGCAATCTTGTTTATTCAAGTAAATCCATCTATATATACAAATCTGATATTTGCCTTTTTAAAAATTTAACATGCATAAGTGCCCATAAATCAGTTATGACAATCATTGTTAAATCAATCAATAGTAAGGAATATGCATTAATTCAAATAATATTGACAGCCACGTGAGCCTGCATCAGTCTTCTGTGAAATAAGAAAAATGAGACATCTTCTTAAAATCAATATTTTCCTTTTTCTGTCATTCATTTGAAGAGTATCAATAATACATTACTTTATACCTTATGTGTCAGTAGCCCAATTTCTAAATGTAGAGATATCTTGAGAAAAAATATTGAAGTAAGGCAAAAAAAAAAGTCATCACAGCAATGACCTGCTAAAATCTTGCATTCATCCACTGTATTGTGAGTATTCATCTGAACTAAAATATGCATGGGAAATGTTACTGGCTGGATATATTATTTATAACTCAGACCTCAATAACAGATGCTTGTACACTACATTTGTCCTGGAGTTAAAGAGCAAGAGGAACAGCAAGAGAACTCATCATTGCTTTTATCTATCCTCAGACTTAAGACACAGGAACTTAGGCAGGTGTGCAGACCAAAGTGGAAATACAAGATGTGGAATTACAACATCCATTCATCACAAAAGAAACATTTTAATTGGTTATATGTGAAAAATATCTACTTGACAGTCAGTTTCTCACTTTTCACATAAGTGCTTTGCTGCTTGGATGCCTAATCTTGTTTAGTATAGGAAAAGTAATTTGACATGAAAGTACCTAGATGGCTGCTGAAAATTAATTGCCAATTAAAAAAGAAAAATGTTTGTGCTACTCTATAAACAAGCCAACATATAAACCTTTCAGTCTTGTTGCTTTATTTATGTCTTTGTAGATCTGGTTTCGAGCTATTTGCATACAATTTACAAATTCATATTATAATTCTCAGGTATATTTATGATTTTATAGTTGTATATATTTTACCTCTATGAAAAATATTTATTTCTTTATGCTTCTGTTGCTTATTATTTAACAAAAACATTTCATTAAATTTGATAGTTTATGTCTCTTCCTTAAAATAAGGCATTTTAATTGTAGGGCTCAAAGAGAGAGGTTTGTTTTTTCCCCCACTTTAAAAAAACATAGCCAAACCTCGAAACGATGAACTCCTGAATCTAACTTTCCATAGCTTCCTCACTCTGCTTTCAACCCCAATGATTCAGAGTATAAAGGTTAATCTGAGTGGAAAATGAAGGCTTTAACAGGATTGTAAAAGGACTCCTTTCAGAACTAAAGAGAATTCTGAAAGTGGCCGAGACATAGAAGTTTCATGAGTACCATGGAATGGCCCCCTTAAGCCCAAAATACAATTCAAATGACACAGCTGGCTGAATCCATCAGTAGAAATGGATAGTGACTTCCATTTTGTTCTGTCTTCTCCTCCCAAAATTAATTTTCTACAGATGTCAGGTAGATAGTATGAATCAATGTTATGTCCAGATAAACATTAAGCATAGGATAGATTACTGAACGTTGTAAATTTAAGGTAGTAACAGAAAATTAATACAATTTGGAATCTTGCATGATTTTTAAACAGTAAAGTAATTTAAATTTTAAAAGTTTTATTTTGTTTTGTCTTGCTTTTTAATAGAAATTTGTTCCAAATGGATGAAATACTGTCACTTTATCTTTCACTAATAAAGAATAATAAAGTACAATAAAGTATCAATGGCTTTAGTATCTATTATTTCTTATATTAACCTTTTTATTCAGTTTTAAAGTCCACAGGAGGCAAAATTTAACCAGCATGAACGACTGACTACAAATCATTTGTGAAGACATTTTAGGTTAAAACTATCCTATAAGAAACTTCTGTGCACACTTACACACTGCTTAGTTTTCTTACAAAGCCTATGGTTCCACATGAAACATCAATATGAGAGGATAATGTTAGGTTCATTTATTCTGACTGTGCCAAACGGCTCTGGAATCCTCAAAAGACACTCTGCATATAATAACTGCATTCAAGGCATGAATGAAGAAACATCAACCTGTCTCTGAGCAAAGGATATGCACAGTGATATTTCTGTGTAATGTTCCATTGCACTAGGTATTTTGCACCCAAATGTTTATGTGACTCCTGCAGTTCACTGTAAGAAGAAATGTTAAATCTTACATTTTTTTTCTCCTTAAATTAAATGTAATTGAGTATGGGCTGTTGTTCTTTATCACAATTATCACAACATCTTCATATTATTTATCATGAGACATATCCAAAAAGCTTGTGAGACAGCAAGACGTGAAACACAAACTCCATGTTCCTTCAAATCAACAGGATAGCAAGTAGAAATAGCATTTGAAAGAGATTATCTTCTCTATGATAGTCCCTACTGCTGAGTGCATTATAAATTTGGTTTATAATCTTGTGGGGTTATTGGTTTCCTTAGTTCTGTGAGGAGTTGTATTAACCATTGTAGTAAAAATACATAAGAACAAAAAATCTATCCATTACATTCTTAACAGATTACTGTGGTTTGTGTTTTTGAACACAGACCTAGACACATTTAAATTTAATTATTTTAGCTACCCTCTAACAACTGAGACACATATCCTGAAAAGCACCAGTTACTTCAAACACCAGAATTCTTTTAGCTATGTAGGTCACCACAAACTTATCACTTGCTCTTAACTATAGAGAGAAATTCCAAGTCTTCTATGCCTGACCTGCTTAAGATACCATGCCTTCCTGTGGTCCATGATATTCTGTTAGATTGCTTTACAAAGGAACAATAAAATAATATATTGCAAGTGAAATCTTGTGAGAGTTGAGAATCCTTCTGTGAAAGGAAATTCATTGATAAACCTCACATGTGAATTCACTTGGCCATTACTTAGGAATTTTCTATTTTCAGATCAATTTTTTTTTTTCTTTTGTAATTAAGAACCCATCCATCTTCAATTGTACCTATAAAAATAAATGAAGAAACAAACAAAAAATTACAGCCAGCATGGTAGACACAGTCCATTCCTAGGATGGAAAAGAAACAAAAGACAATTTTCTTGTCACGCAAGTATTTAATAGAGACATTGACATACCCCAACATATGACATTTTAGTAAAAAAGGTCAAATAAATAATCAGTTGTCTAAATATTTTTCAAAATCATCTGCAAAAATTAACTGTAGGTTACAGAAAAAGAGTTGTTCTTGTAAAATCATTACGCTACCTTTTCAGAGACATAATAATGTTATGAGCAGATAACTGCCAGCAGCATTTAGCACATCTATTTCTTCCTGAAAGAAGAAATTATGAAAGCAGATTCAATTTTTATTTCACAGTTGCCTATCTCTTAGCCTTTACATTTGCCATGTTTCCTAACTTGTGAAATACACCAGAAATAGTGGTTTAAGTGATAGTTACTTATTTAAGTGATAGTTTTTACTTATTGATAAAATATAGCTTCAAAAGAGAGAAATCAAAAGCTCTCTGTTTAAGGACTGTCTTTATTGGGTTTTTTTGGTTTGGTTTTGTTTTGGTTTTTTTTTTTCCTCTAGAAAACACTGTGAGGTAGCAAATAAGACAGAGATTGAGGTAATATTTCCACTTCCATTTCCACTTCTATCACAGCTTTCAAAGAAGGAAGTTATCGTCTCTGTCTCAGTCACACAATACATTGTAGGAATTATATTGATTTACCTCCTGGGACTTCTCTGTTAAACCCCAGTAAAGAAGGACTCTGACAGAGAATTAATACGGTAGACAGTAAAAGATTTTAACAAACATTTTATTTGTAATAAGACTGAGGGTAAAAAAGGACAAATCTTGTTAATCAAAAGCTCTTTATTAAAGAAAGGAGAGTTCAGGGAACATAAACAACGTAATGCAGCAGAATTATTTATACAGACCTTAAGAAAACTTCATACTAGGATTAGTAAAACCACACTGGTGCAGAGCTCCATATAGCTTCATTACTTGTACGGAGCTGCAGGGTTTCAAATTTAGGCAAAGCACTGTCTCCATGGCTATACTTCTTCTCTTCATCCAAAGCCTGATTGTTCATAGTTGATACCAGCAATTGCAAGACTGCTACAGTTTGTGCATATGGATGTAGTCTTAGAAAAATACTGATTGTCTAAAACTCCCCACTACAACAGAAAAGCATCTAGTGAAACTTCTGACAGTATCTGTCAGACAGCATTGGCTGTCATAACTACATCAATCCTCTTAGAAAAATCATCACATGGCTGTGATGTTGTTTTAATAAGCAGCAGTGAAATCCAAGTCATTATATAACTTTTTTCTTCTTTTTTTTTTTTTTTTTTTTTTTTTTTTTTTTTTTGCAGAGCAGTCTGACTTTGTTCTAGATAGTAATGTGACCAAAGTGAAAAAACCTACTTTTTAATGAGCTGTCTCAATAGTATTCATCAAAAAGCAAGCACAGGATTCATCAAAATCAAACATGTTTATTTGTGTAAGCTGTGGTATTAAGTAGAGCACTTCATGCCTTAGTACAGAGCTTATGAGAAATTGTGAAATAAGAATGCATTTCTGACACAAAATGTCTGAATTTGTAAGTTCCAGTGCAGGTGTAAGGTGCAATTTGGAAGACTATTTTATATTTAATCTATATAACATTCTTCTATACTATTTGTATCACATAATTATTCACTCTTTTGTACTTAAGTAGCTTTTCCTATTGCTGTACAAAATATGACTTGTGTGCTGAAGTTTTATCTATGTATCCTATTAGTAATTTGTAAAGTAAATACACAGTGCTGTTCTTTTCTGAGGTTTTTATAGTTTGACATTCAAGAGTTCTAAAATACAACCTCCTTAATTCTAATAGTAATCACTGAAGATATGATTTTTTCACATACAAATTTAACTACTTTTTATCATGTAACTCTTACCATAAATTGTATAAGGACATTAGTTTAAGTTGTGACTAAGAGCTACAAAACTGATTGGTTTTATACTTACATACTAGTTTGTAAACATACAAAAATATGCCAGACTTTATTTCAGGCGCTCCAAATGGTAATTTCTCATCAATATTTGTAAGCAATAGAAGTAGAGGAAGTATTAAGTTCTAAAATTAAATAAATGTAACTGTTAATGTGGAAGGTCTATTACCAACATTTAGGATTCACTCAATCGTGTAATATTTATCCTTCCTCATAAGCTATGATAATTGTGGTTCAATCAGTATGATGCTTCTCCAAGATTTAAAGAATATTATTGGCTTCTGTTAGAATGGCTTGTTGGCTGCTCTGTTGCATCACCCAAAGTCTGCACGATTTATATGAAGTGCAGCCGTATAACCTTGGACTGTGATCTTGTCAGCTTTTACAAGCTAAACAGCATGAAAGATGGTCAATACCTAGATGGCAGACTTACAAGAAAAGAAAAAAAAAAAAGGAAAAAAAACAGAACAATGAAGAAAAAATACTGCAGGAACTAGTGTTGATCATCCTCTGCATATCAAGCTTCCTAGTGAGTTATTACTCAACAAGCACTGCAGCATTTTGTCAGAATAGCTGGTATTAGGCATATTGCTCAAAACTGAAGGAGAAAGAAATAACTGTATCTTAGATTTAAACTTTCATCTTCATAGGTAAATGAAATTGTCAATTTTCAAAATGCCTTATGAGGCACTCTCCTGTAGGGATTAATTGTAGTGATTAGACTTTCTGTTATGGTGTGGAAAATAGTCAGTCCCTTTATTTAGATGCCTACTTACAGAAGGAAGGAACAATCATTGTATTCCTACTCATAACATTCTCATTCTCAAAGCCATATTAGGTAACATTTCCATGACAGCTTTAAGTCTTCCTAACTGCAGTATGGTGATGAAAATTCTTTCTGTCTTCCTTTAACCAGGCACCTTCTCACACTTCCCTTTTCCCCGTGTGGGTGTTCTTGAAATTGAGCTGAGTTGACTCAGATAATGGATAGCTAGAGCTGTTGAATGGAAACCAACAGATGTGTATGTCCTGAATGAGGTAGAAAGCAGATCTTCCCTCAGTTACACAGACCTTTTTTTTGGAAGTAGCACAGACTAACAGCTTAAGCCAATTTGCAAACTGCACATTAAGTCTCTTGGGTCTTACAGAAAGCAAAGGTCTCACTACATATGCTCACTAAGAGCCAATAATTAATCATTTTTTCTTAAAGTAGTAGTTGATACTTCTAATTGAAAATAAAATAGAATTGGTTTATTTTGTTAATTTATATGACTGGTTACATCAATCCAAAAGCTTAGCTTTATTATATTAACATTGTTAGAATATGTTAGAATATAATGATCTGTAAGTGTTCTGTTTTCAGAAAACAAGCACTTTAGTACAAATGCATGAGGAAAATTTAGGAACTGATATGTTTAGGAAGAGAATTACAAGATGATGCAAGGTTATTTCTGTCAAAATTGTGTTTATTTACAAAGAATACCAAACTTGGTGTCTCTGATCAAGACAGAAGTCAAACAGCAGAAAGGTACTTGTTTACTCACCACTCTAAGATGTCTTAGCTCTGACTCAGACCTTTCTATGTTACCCAGAGTTCTCAGGCAAATGTCTCAGCCTCCTGCATTTGCTGATACTCCCATGCTTTTTTAACCTGTACACATCCATGTATACTTGGTTTGAAACCTTATAATATTCCTCAGCTTTAGGTCAAAGAAACTATTGTTTCAGTCTTCTGATTTTATAAATGAATCTGACAGCTTTTCAAGTTTTTTCCTGAAGTGAAAGGGTTTTTTAATAACAATCAATATAATACATAGTAATATTCCCTCTCTATCCTTCTCTGTTTTGCAACTTAAAGAACTAATGCCATCCACAAATAAAAATAATTTAAGAAAAAATTCTAACAGGACTAAATTGAGGCCAGAACAGGACTTGGGATTATAAACAAGAAATAGCATTCTTCTGACTGATTGTTACAGGAAATTTCTTACAGGAAATTTCAAAGAACACATTTTTTTACATCAAAATTGCCCAGATCCTCATTTTTCCTGCTGAATGTGTCCTTACTCTGAGAGAGACTAAATTTGTTTAATATTTCCTGCTAATATAGATAACCTAAGAAGTGTGCTATAAAAAATTTGCCACTGTTTTTTTTCATTTTTTTCTTAGACTGTGGGAGGGAAGAGGGAATAAAGAAAAAAAAAAAAAAAAAAAAGACCAATAAGAAACAACAAAATGATAAATTTGATTTGCATCTATTGTAAATAATACTGGGTATAAGTACATAAAAAGGTCAGAATTCAGAGGGTATTTCAAAGTTAGAGAAACATATTATCACTGCTAAGAAGGCCATTTGCCCTTGAAAAATATATACAGTTCCAAATTTATCTATGCAAGATCATAAAATGGCAGAAACTTAGAGTCCAGACAAGAATATAACTAGGGAAGAATTTTGAAATATTTTAACATCTTCAGAAACACTACATCTGCATTCTGTTCAATCTGTTAATTTATGTGAACATATCTAGGGAGGTTCCCTACATACTGCTGGGGAAGGCTCTTCATTGTTGAAGTTACAAGCAGGCAACAAAAAACCCAACCCCATGCAGTAAAAGAGATGGGTATAGAACCTTCCAGAAGAATTTGAAACAAAAAATCTGTCAAGGTAATTAAAGATGTTATCAATTATGAGGGAATTAATCTATTGGGAGTGAGAGGTCATAAAGTCAATGAGGTGAAAGACCTATCTTTGTGTTATATCAACATTCTCAAGTGCTATCTGTGATGTCTATATATTTGGGAATTTGGGGCATAATACTCAAGAAGTTAACAAAGCCAGTAACTTAACAATGACTGAATGCTTGTCTTTATTGAATGGTTGCAATAATATAGTAAAATTAGATAAGCAAAAAAACCAGCTGTAAAAAAAAGAAAAACTTCTGTTCCTAAATGAATCCAAACTTTTAAATTATTAATTAAATTCTATCAATAAGCCATGGTGAAACACTTTTTCTCTGATCTCAGCTCTCCAAATTAGTTATCAAAAGTGTCATCTTTTTCTTCTGAGGAGAAATTTTGTGGTGACCTGTTATAATGTAGTGATTTGATTACACAAAGATTAACAAAAGAAGAGTGTCACTTTGTCACTTCCTAGGTGTTTGGTGTTGGGTTGGGGGTTTTTTTGTTTGTTTTGTTTTGGGGTTTTGGGGTTGGTTTTTTTCAGGGTTTTTTTTTTGTGAGTTATAGCCCAATACTATATTTTGTCTTGTTTCTTCCATTCTATTGATAGAAATCTCTTTTCTGCAGACATTTCCTTGGCCTCTGCCATATTGATCGTTGCTGTTGAGGGAGAATGATTCTTCTGATTGCACTCTACTTGAGAGGCTGCTAAAGTAGAATAAACCTGGAGATGCTAAGCAGGTCACTGGACAGTCCTTCATAAATATTCAAAAGAAACAAACATTGTGAAAGACACTAATGCTGATAGAATTCGCAGATATGCTAAGTAAGGATAAACTATTTCCTGCAGAGAACTCCTGTAGGGATTATATGGCCTTCTGCTTTAATGAAGTTACACTTCTGACTAATGGCAAATGATGTTAACATTTCCCTTTCAATACCAAGGACTGATTTTTATTCTTTAAAAAAAAATATGAAGACAAAAGAATTCTAAGATGAATTACAAGCATATATAAGTGTTCTTAGGAAGAGGGTGCATTCACTTACACAGTCCATTTTCATCCAAAGCTTATAAACAAGTCTTTAATTATAAGACATAATATTTCACTGACACCTAAATGATAGTAAAAACATATGTAAAATTAAAACCAAACTTTTCATTCTAGGAGAATTTCATACAGATCAGTAGAAACACACTAGCTTTTCCATTGGATTATTTAATGAACAGCACAATTCATATGAGGATTTTAGTCTTTATTTATAGACTACTTTAAAAACCAACCAACCAAACAAAGATAGAATGTTTTTCTGCCTAGAAGTCTGCATTTTTTATTGTTAAATTTTGCTTATTTTACTGCTAGTCATTATGTCACACTGCTAATCACAGAATCATCTAGGTTGGAAAAGACCCATCATGTCCAACCATTCACCCTACTCTACAAGTTCACCCCTAGACCATATCCCCCAACACTACGTCTAAGCGATTC
>JAAGNO010007686.1:18598-37603 GCA_033439905.1 Ceryle rudis | reverse complement strand
TATTAATTTTGCCTTGGAAGTCAACTGATTTATTAGGTAAACCAAAGTATTACTTGTGTTTCAGGACCTGATTGATTTTCTCCAATCACCATGTAATACCTCTCACCCTATACAGCTTGTTCCCTTTTTGTGGTGCCCCCCCCCCGCCCCGAATAGAGGAGGAAAAAGCACTCCTGCCTTTTTAACATCCAATCAAGTTTTAACAAAACTTGCAAAGAAGAAAATATTTTCTCACTTCAGGAAAGGAACTGCTCTTAAAACTTAAATGCTCCTACATACCATTTCTAAATACTTAGCCAGTATCTTCCATCATCTTAGCAGATGAGGGACAGTACTTCTTTTTCTTAATTTAACTTACATTGATGGGTTGTTGTTCAGTTAGGCAATAAAATGCTTGCTGTCATAATTTCTGATTTAATTTGAAATGGATTTCTATTGTTGGTTGGGGTTTTTTTTTAAGTTAATATCCATTAAAATCATTACAGGTATTTTTGAGCCTGCCTCAGTACAGAAGGCTGAACCAACCAATCTCTGAAGCCTTTTTCAATCACACATCCCAGTGAGTTGGTTAACAAAATACCTTGCAGTGTATTTTACAGAATTACTTGTCTACATATGTACACACACATATTGTGTATAACATAAATTATTTGTTTATATGTTATGTGAAATAATAAAATAATTAAACATTCTTCACCTAGTGGTTAGGCATCCTGTGACCAAAGCTAAATTGTCAAGAAATACCAGTATATAAATGAATAAAGAATTTTAAATAAATCCAGATTCTAGTTATCACTGCAAATCCATGTGTGCAGGTTAGTTTGTTATTTTTTCTAACAGTCACTGACATTTATTGATAAACCCATGCATTGCCATACATTTGTTTATGTGCAAATAACATTTCCCAATTTTCATCTTCATTTGTCTTTGATCCTTTTAATTAGAAATGTCTAAATACAGAGCTTGCAAAAAGAAAATACCTTTGAGGTGGGCAGTGAAATCTAGATCAGGTCATTATAACCTCTATTTCTGTTAATTAGCCAGTGGGTGTCCTGTGGCCTTCTGACATTAATGCAAATATCATTAGCCATCTATGTTTCTCTGTGACAGTGATATCACTACTGTTAAACTCAATCCCAAACTGGATATTTGCATTGATTTTTTTTTCACCACCCTCCATTTGAAAGCAAAACTTCAAAGAAATAAGGTACCTTCATTTTAAAATGAAGGTGGTCAATGGCTCAATATCCATATGGAAATCAATGATGAGTAGTGTCCCTCAGGGGTCCATACTAGGGCCAGCACTGTTTAATATCTTCATCGGTCACATAGACAGCGGTATTGAGTTCACCCTCAGCAAGATTCTGCATGGTGGATGAAAAGCTGACATGAGCTAGCAATGTGCACTCACAGACCCAAAAGTTCAACTGTAGTCTGGACTGTGCCAAAAGAAGCATCACCAGCAGGTCAAGGGAAGTGATTCTCTCCCTCTACTTCACTCTGGTGATATCTCACCTGGAGTACTGCATCAGGCTCTAGAGCTCCAGCACAAGAAAGACATGAACCTGTTGGAGAAGGTCCAGAGGAGGGCTACAAAAATGATCAGAGGGTTGGTACACCTCTTCTATGAAGAAAGGCTGAGAGTGTTGGGATTGTTCATCCTGGAGAAGAGAAGGCTCTGGGGAGACATTATTGTGGCTTTTCAATACTTAAAGGAGGCTTATAAGAAAAATGGGAACAGTTTCTTTAGCAGGACCCATTCCATTGCAACAGGGCAAGAGGTGATAGTTTTAAATTAAAGGAGGGTAGATTTAGCCTAGATGCAAGGAAGAAATATTTTAAAATTAGGGTAATGAAACACTGGAACAGTTTTTCCAGATGTGGTAGATGCCCCATACCTGGAAACATTCAAGGTCAGGTTGGACAGGTCTCTGAGCAACCTGTTCTAGTTAAAGATGTCCCTGCTCACTGCAGGGGGTCAGACTGTATGACCATTAAAGGTCCCTTCCAACTCAAACTATTCTTCAACTCTATGATTATAAAATAATCTGGAAAGTCCTTTTTCAGCTTGTCTGTCTGAAAATGTCATCAGACATACCAGCTTCGTATTGTATTAAATGCACAAGAAGGTAAGTCTCATTTTAGAGAGGTACAGTCCTAGCAAAAGGCAGAAAGTAAATTAAATGCATAGATGTTAGACAACATTAAATAGCATCTGTGGGTGATTGAAATCATTATGGACTTATGAGCAGTTGATAAACAAAATAGCCCAAGTTAGAATTTTGAGGATTTGTAGAAGGAAAAGTTGGAGACTTTTTTATTATATACAAAGAATTGACTTTATCTGTAACTGGAGGATATGTACATGTTTAGCCTGAAAATTCTGATTAACATCCAAAATTTTAAAAAGTATTTCAGAAGACAGATAATCAGTTTAGGACTGCAAGTGATTGCCATGGTCATTTAGTTTAACCAAGTAGCACAATGCATAAGAAAATCCATAAATCCATAAAAAAAGGGCTTTATGGTGCTGACTCTGTCCCAGATATTAGATATTAGAGCAGTCTGAAATATCTCCAGTCACTTCTAAAATTTATAGGAAATAATGCAGTTTGGAGATTTCTAAATACATGGACACCTTCTTGCATTTAGGAAATGCAAGAAAATACAAGAAAAATACTTTTCCCAGCACATTGTGAAATAGTTCTGTCTTCTTTAAGGCTGAAAATGGTCTTGACCTATTTTTTTAAAATTCCATCACCACATGCTGCTAAAGAAGCAGAAAAAATAAATGTGTTCCCTTGGATGCAGAGTGCATGTAAAAGCTTTTATGTGTTTAAAATGCTTTCTTTTAGATGATGTTTAATAAATGCAGAATATAGGAAAGGCAGAATTCCCACTTCCCCACTCCCCTTCACAGTCAAGATAATAAAAAGGTTTCCTATAGAAATGAGCTACAATAGCTTCCAAGAGCGCAATGACTTTGTAGACAAATGCACAGTCATAACACACAATAGTTCACATTCAACACTGGATGCAATAATTATTTTAATGAGAAAGATAATGGCTAGTCAGGACACTGGAGCTAGTCCTTTAGTATATTAGAGAAATGTTTTGTGAGTTTAAAATTTATCGTAGGGAGCCCCCCAGACAGTGAAGACAAGAGCTTACACTCAGTGACCTGACAGTTACCATATCTGGTGTGTAGAGCACAGTGGGCACTGAGCATCGTCTCATGTGTCAGGTAAAGAACTCTGAATCAGAGCCTTCCAGAAGAGCATTAGTTCTTTAAATTCGTGCTATCCTCTAGCATTGCTTCTGAAACTGCACCACAATGAAAGGGTTAATCCAGGTGTAGTCCAAAGTATGGTTAGGGAGATTCATCCTATGTAGCTAACAAAGTCTCATTACACTCACACATTTAGTGAATGTTCTTGAATATCTATTTGTGGTGCACCTTAAGTAGTCATTTGTGATTACAAAAAGAAGATAGCAATGCTCCTAGCTCCATGTGATAGGGTTTTTTTGTTTTGTTTTTTTTTTCTTTTAGTGGCCTAAATGTCTGCAGTAGGAAAAAGCAGTGGTGATTTGGGACAAAATCTAACATCCACAATGTTTTTGTTTCATTTTACTTTTCCTTTCTTTCACTAGTAAGCCACAAAAAAGTTTTACCTTGTTTTTGGTATAGGAAAATATATCATGATGGATCTAACAACACAAAAGGCAAGGCTGTTGCTGCTCCATGCTCCCAGATGCAACCAGTAACAAGGCTGATGATGTATTCCAGCAGGAACATGCACACACAAGCCCTCCAACCTGTGGTCTGACTGCAATCACTGCACTCATATCCCCATACTCACACATGCACAATGAGTACAGAACCCCTCTAACCTAGAAAAGAGTTAGAAAGGAATTTAATAAGATGATAAAACAGGTTGTGCTGATCAGGTGCAGGGTATAGCCAGACAAGTGTACCAAATCCCCTCGGTGCTCTCTTTTCCTACACTGTTACTCCACAAATTACCTCATTGAACCCCCTCCTTTTCCTACCTTTAATTTGTCCTTTAAACATCCTGTAACAAATCATGCCTAATTGCAAACCGGTCTTCCCTGAATCCCATAATGTGGCCCACCCCTAGGCAGCAGTTAGTCTGAAAAAAACTGATTTGAAGAGCTATTCCAGATGACTTAAATTGATGTGGTTTATGCCTGGGCCATGGTCCTGATGACTCTGTTGGGACAGCCCTGAAAGGGACTCGGACAAGATGTTTGCTCTTTGGAGGTCTGTAATTTGCGTCCTTCCTGCTCCTTCCTGGTCCTGCCTGCTATGCTCCTTGGATTTGTGGACATGGGCCTTTGATGGTCTAATGGCCCCTGTAAGAGGCCTGAGATCAGCTCAGCAGGGTATCTTCTGAGATCCCCTTTTCTCTTGGAAGTCCTCTGTGGAGCAGATAGTTTTACCACATAACCTAAGAATTTTGAGCTACAAGAGCCCACGAATCATCAATTGTCTAAGTACATGCCAATCAATATAATGTACTTGAATTTCCAAAAATTTTGAAAGGATACTCACCAAAGTTTACTGAAGAAATGAAACTGACAGGGGAGTAACCATGTCTTCAATTATTACATATTTAAAAGGTAGAAATAGGTTGTTGATTTTCACAAAAGTCAACAATGGAGAAGCATATGAATAGTAAGATGACAAATTTACAAAATAAACGATATTTTCCAGAACTCTTTCTGCTAAAACACAAGTGAAAAGTCTATGGGCAATAAATAGCAGGAGATACACCACATTGGCAAGTGCTACAGAATCCTGACTGTGCAAACAAACAAATGAACTCAAATTAGGTATTATTGCACTCTGAAAAGAGATTTTGGCATCTTCTGTGAACAGATACCTGTTGTTCCATTATCATGATGATGAGGCAAACAGAATTTTAGTAACTATGAGAAAAAAAGAATTCAGATAAAAAAAGAAAAAGCTACTGTATAAATACATAGTATGTATTCCTCTTGAGTAATGCATAACTGTCTTATGCTTTGAGAAGTATCATGATACGGTAATACATGAACTGGGATGCATTGGTGTAGCCAGATCATTTACACCCATTTTTCACTGCAGCCTACAGAACCCCTTATCTTCTACACTGCATGCACATTATTACTGGGCTCTCCCTTCTGTAATGAATCAATGAGTCCCTTCCAAAGCAAACCTGAATGAGGCTCTGAGATCACTTCAGGAAACACTATAGGCAATACGTCTAAGTCTGGGCAGGGCTTGTTTCCCAACATTTGAAATAGTCCTTCAATGCTATCAGAATAGAATTTGCACCTTTGAATATTTCCCATGTTTTCCAGGCACATCTTAGATCATGACTCATAGAGATATGGTACAATCCCAACTTTCTGAACAGTTTCACTTTTTCTTTTGACATAGCAGAGGAGTAGGGAGTTGGATTGAATGATCCTTATGGCACTTTTTCAACTTAGATAGTCTATGATTCTATGATTCTATAGCATATCTAATGAGTGAGGTAACAAACATTTGTCCAAGTGTGAACCATTAGATAAATGGGAAGTAAAAAGGAGACCTAGTTCAGAAAGAAACTGGAAAAAATCATAGGAATTAGACCATTCATGGTTCTCCCTTGCTGCTATTTTCAGCTCAGGGAGCCTCTAACTGATGACTTCCAAAAGCTCTGGTGGTATGTTAAAGAAAAATCACTAGATAGCTTCTTTCCCACACTTTCTCCAAGCATCTGTTTTCTGAACCATGGTCTTGCTTATATGGACATTAATTCTGATGCATTACATCAGTTATCTTTTGACCTTCAATTCAGAGGGATTTAAAGGCAATACTGGACAAATAAGGAAAATGAAAAAATGTTACTATAAAATCTATGTGGAGAAGTGAGGGAATACAGATGAGCTGTCTACATAAAGCCTGTGCAGGAAAGGGGGAGTGAACAATATGCTTTTCCCTTTTGTAACTCCTATGATTCTTTCTACCTTTATCTAGTCAAATTGTGACACTCGCACAAGAATACTTTCAGGTACTGAAAGGATGCACACTAGGTTTACTTCACATTACTGCATATTCAAAAGAATCATTATATGACAACAACCAAAAAAAAAAGGCATTCACTTTTATACCTTCAATGTAGGATGTACTGTGAAGAATCTGCAGTTACTCCCATGTGAAGACATGTCCATTTTCTCACTTGGATTACTGAATTTGAAAACTAGAGTAATTTTCATGCTGGAGTACGTGTTTAAAACTAATGGGCCCAGGTTTGGTTACTTGAATGGGAAATTAAAAGTGGAATCAGAAGATAAAATTATAATGTGTCTCTGCTTTCTTCCTTAGCAACATGATGTGAAGAATAAATACATGTTTTCAGAGAATTCAAGCACTTAAAGGCTTGAAAAAGGCAGCAGAGCAAAAAGATAGAAAAGATTGACCAGAATATCCCTTCCTTGGCAAACTTTAAAGAACCTTGGTTTTTAAGCAAGTATTTATACCTAACCTTTGAAATTCATAACCCTTGGAAATAACTTACTAGTGTATTAGATTTTGTATTTTTTTTGTTGTTGTTTTTATAGCTAATGAACTGCTATGTATGTTTTGTTATTCTTAGTAATATACATGTACCATATACAATGTATACTTAGGTATAGGTATATACTTATATATATATTCTGTATATCTATATAAAATATATATATTACAGATATGAAAAATATTTTAAAAATCTGAAAGATCCCAAACATTTGATATCTTTTAGGCCGTGTCCTGAAATATAACCAGTACCAATCCTCGGGGTAGTAATCAATGGGCTGTATGTAATCCATAGTTAGCAAAGGACTCATGAGAAGTATCCAATGCCTAACCACTACTTCCAGAAAAGGTAGCAAGGAAGCTTTAATCACACTGTACACTTAACAGGAATTAGAGTTTGAGAGAGATCATGTGAAAAACTAAGAGCCTCCTTTTCATCATGTCAAGTACCTAAAGAAGTAATTAATAGCTTTTTTAAAGTACTTGGGAGGCTGAATGTTTAAAGGAGACCTGTACCAACAGAATTTCAGCATTTAATATCCTGATGTACTTTTGAGTATCCCAGTGAGGCCTTTCTGCATGTCTCACACCCAAGACTATTTAAACTCAAGTTTTATATTACTTTTAAGGATAAAGGGATGAAATGACACAAGGAGAAAAGGACTCTTGGCCCTTATATATCAATTCTTTCTATCTATTCCAAGCAAACTTCATTCCTTAGAGAAAATGAGCACCTGAGCCTGTAAATGAATAAAGTCAGGTCTAACATAGCTGCAGACAAATATTAAAATTAATGTAACCAGAGTTCAGTTGAGGAATATACGTGCAATTTATGTGTATAAGAAATTATCCATTTTTCTTTCTTCACTTTTACATAAAAATAATGTTCCCTTTCTACTTAGAGTTTGTTGGTGGTTTATTTTTGCTTGTGTTTAGTTCAGTACAAAGACATACACACTTGCATGCTTTCTCACGGATGATTGTCTTTGTTCTTGTTTGCTTTGTTGTTCAATTAATATCAAACAAAGGTCAATCTGACAAAGTATATGGCTGGTGTTTGTGTATGGAAAAACATAATGGAAAACTTGTAGTAACAGGAGTCCCATGTGCCAAGGAAAATGTTAAAAAGGCTTTCCTTAGTGACAAAGTGAGCTTCATTTGTACTGCATAAGTACCCTACTACAAAAGCAGTCTTGGACTTCCATGGGACTACTATGAATATGTTTATAATATGATTAGGCAGGCAAAGTGCTCCTAAAGTGCTGCATCACGAGTCTTGTGACTGCTATACTGCTGTAGTGGGACCTCTTAGACTTCTAGTCAGCTGAAATAGCACTACTTATAAATGTACTTATATCTTACTTAAAATGAAGAGAATCTTGCTGGCTGATGTCATGAGGGTTGAAGAACGATATTAGTGTTACAAATAGTGACAGATTTTTACTCACTTAACTGCTATGACTCAAATGGCAGTGTTACTTCACAATTTCTGAATCCCATGGAATAAAGTTGAAAATAGATCCCTGTTTGACAAAAAATAGAAAACACTTACTGATCAAACAGAGTTATTTAATGCACATTTGTGAACCACTAATATGGTATTCTCCTGGGGGGCACTGGAAGTATTGCTCTGGGACTACCAGCCATGGTGCTATACCACAACTGTTAGAATTTCTGGAGACTTCTAGATTTGCATTTTCTTTGTAGTTTCATTAACATAATTGGAAAACAGACTTAATTAGTGTTTTAGCACTATTCATTTTGTTTTATTTTTTAAATTCCTAAAGAGATGTTTTTTCACTAGGGTAAGATACTGAGCTGACAACCCTGAGAAATCAACCTCTCATTGTAGCTACACAACAAGTATATATAACGCTAGTGACAAGCAAGGTTTACTAGTCAGGGTTCTTTATATTGTGGTTTTGGTTTTGTTCCTGTTTTGTTTTGTCCTTTTTTCTATTTATTGATCTGCAGATCTTATTCTATATTCCTAAATATGTGAGTATCTGGGCTTCATTCTACACTGACTTCTAAACAAGAGCTTTCACAAAAGCGCACCTTTAAAGCTCTCTCAAGTCAGGCACATAAAACCATTACAGCTAAAAAAAAATGGGTTATTATTCCTAGGGGCAGGATGCCAGCAAGTGTCTTTATACTTTTCCTCTCCATTACATTCTATGTTTAGTGTTTTACCACATCTTTGTTTTATGAACGTTTCTATCCCACACAAGTATATTGTTCTAATGGAATACTACTAAATGAATAGACTTGATAATGCTGTTTATCTCCATCAAAACCTTTATCTCCATTTCAGTTTGTGATTTCTGTATTCCTATTTTTCCCCTGAGTTTATTTTTTTTTTCTCTTCTGACCAAACTGGTCTTGGTAGAAGTTTTTTTCTTCTTTTTTTCACAGATTATTTTCCTTTACAGACAAAACTCGCCATTGGTGTCATCTTACTGACCCACTAGAACCATGACTGAGATTGTCAGCCTATTTTATGTAGAATTTCAAATATACAACATTTGGCAAAAAAATCAGAGTTACTTAGTCAGATGTGAATTAGCACCCTGAAAGTTAGAAGACTTCATACCCTTCTACACTTTGTCATTTATCTCTTCTATTTAAATTCATTTATTTACTCTAACAGAAAAGCAATTTTTGCAAATGAAACCCAAATGTAACTATCACAGTAGCAAAAATGAAAGAAAAAAATAGTATACTAACAAATATACTTCATTATTTTGTCGTCTCTGTAAATTTTATTGCTTCCAAAATATCATTTGTGAGATAACTGAGAACTGGGCATAAAAAAGTAAATAAAACCAACAAGACATTTGCAAATGTTTGCAGCAAATAACTAACATCATCAGACTCCTTCCAATGTGGTCCACTTAGCCTCATCTGGACAGTAACATGTGATTAAATTTAGGTTCCTAATGAATCAGTCATTTAGCATAGATGCATAAAATCCTCCTGCAGTCAGATAGGATCTATTTCAAAGCCTTCAGGAAGATTATTTATGGCTAGCTCAGATACCTAAACAAGTCCACACCATGCTTGAACTGAAAGATAGTACTTGAGAAAATATTCTAGTTTCTCATATAAGACCTTTAATTTTTCAACTCCAATTTTGTCTAGATTTAGTAATGCAGGTCTAACCCACATTCTGCTTTTAGAAATAAATTGCAGATTAAGAACTTAACCACAATGCCAAAATGTTACAGAATCCATAGTAATCCTTGGTCTTTTAGGATATTTCTTCTCTGCTCCAGCTCATTTGTCCATTTTTTTAGACTGTTAGACTGCAATATTTACTTACATCTGTTGTTGATATGCATAAAATTTTAGATTTCTTTTACTGCTTTAAAGATTAAGTAGTACCACATTTACCAAAATAAAAATAAAATTTATCAAGACAAAAGGGATAGCTCCAATTTCTAAATCTTTCCCTGCATCTGTTAAATCCTGATATAACAGAGTGAAGAGGTGGATGCCCATACAAAGAGTACTGTTACTTAGGCAATGAAAAGGTGTGTTGGATTTGATGCTGAAGATCAAGTGCCAGATTTTCAGCAAGACTGAACTGCTATAGCTTTGTGAAAATGATTAACAGTGGTCACAATGGATGTAACAGTGGTGGGAACTGTGGGGAGTGAGCTGGCTGAGCAATGATAATCCAAGATGTCTCTTGTGAATGTTAGAGGGCAGCTTGTTAATCAGAAGTTGTTAAAACAGTTGTTTGAAACGCTGCCACTGGACAGGATCTTTCGAAGCAAATGAGTAATCCCAACAGTACTAATGATACTAATTTATCAGTAAGGTTCCATTTGTATGTTTTGTAGTTTCCAATCTTTTACAGGAAAATGGTTGTGGCTGGTTAAAGGCTTTTTTTTTATTTTTTTTTTTTTTTTTTTTTTAATGAACATTTTAAGTACATAATTTTACTTCATTTGTGCCAGAAAATTGCCCAAACACCTTCATTAGAAATAAGGCAAATCTGTTCAATACTATCTGAACAGCAGGCAGTATATGCTTTATTGAACAGAAAAGCTTTAACAAACCTTATCCTGCACACATGTTTGTACTATCAAAGTCTGTTTATGTACTCACAACTATAGGGAAAATATGGGTGCTGATACATAATAAACAGTGTTTTGCTACCCTTCTTTTTTATCCAGGTGGTTGATTATATGGTATGGGATATTTTTGCAGGTGGTATAGAAAATCATATATACCAGCTGCTGCACCCACTGAGCAACACTTTGCTAAATGACACAGCACCAATCACATATAACAGCATCTAATGACTCTAGAGTGGTATTTTTACTAGATGTATCTTTTCTTCATTGAGAAAGAGCCTTCAGAAAAAGTTTTGCCTGCCTCAGTTTTTCCGGTATGCTGTGTTAGGCAAAGGGGAAAAAATATAGGGGATGAACATAAGTGATTTATAAAAACACCAAACAACCAATCAAACAAACCACAACAGTACAAAGCAAGCTAGCATAGCAAAACTGAACTTTCTACTGGATGGCTTGGCATAGTGCCAATAACACTTGGCATAACTCACTTCCTGCTGGCACTGGAGATGTTAGATGTACTAGTCACTGAGCCCCTGCTCTAAGCACTTTACTAGGTAGAATCAATATCGACATACTACATAAACAACTGGATAAGCCTTGTATAAAAATGATAGCAAATAGCATTTCAATCATTTCAAATAAATCTAAAAATAGTGTTTGGCATTACTATTAGTATTGTTTCTAAAGGCCCTAATTATTACTAAACAACATTAAATGTATGCTATTGAACAGCAGTCCTCTGCTTTGCCTATTAGTATGATTGGTGTGAAGAATGCAGGAATACAAAAATTGTCTTCAGCTGGCACCTTATGTGAGGGCATCCAGGGCATTTGTTGCTATGTAGGCAATTAACAGTCATATTGATCTCTTGCTTATTTCAGTTAATAGTGGATAAGCTGTCTGCTCCCCATCCCTGAGGTAATTAATGAAAGTAGACAATAACTGTTACTAAAACAACATAACCCTTTCTTTACCTCCTTGTACTGAAGCATGGGAAATGTTAGTATATGGGTGCTTCTGGTTTTAGAGTTGACTGTAGGTTAAGAGCTTTTCATAGCTGAATGATGTGGGTTTGTAGTAGAAAAACCACCATTGCTTACTTTTTCTCCTTAACTTTGGTAATGAAATTAATGCTTTCGAGGAAAAGATTGCCCACACTTGGATTCCCTGAAATTCCTTTTGTTTTAGATAATGACAACACTGCTTCTCTCATAAAAAGCAACGATGTTGCTTCTTTCTCATGACACATGGTTATAACAAAACTCAACAATATAGCAAGTTTTGTGTGAAAGACACGTGAGATGATGTGCTTGTGTCACAACTCCAAGCTCTTGAAGTTGAAGACTGTGCTCCAAGTCCTCTAAATACATCTAAACATGTGGACTCTTTTACTCAGTTGGAAGCTGTCAAATCACTGAAGAAGATTTAAACTACCACATGCAGTATTGCTTCCTGCTGTGGCTGATGAAGGAGATACACAGTAACTTCACTGACATTATTATTATTTTCTTTCTTGTAATAAAATGTCTTTTCCTATGGAAAAACAAACAAATAAAAGAGAATGTGGCATTCTCACCAGTACTTTTCTGTTGTTAAGTAAGTACGATTAAGTGATACTATGAATTTAAATAATTTCTGAAGGAAAAATATAAAAGTATTTTCTAAAAGAAGGAAACACACTTGATTCATTTCTGACATTACATTGCGCTGTGTGAATATAATGAATGCAAACCAATGTTGGCAAGGACAGAAAGTGATGAAATAGATGAACTGTGTGATGTACTCATCTTTATGTCTCTAAAATATATGAAATGGAAGGGAAGAGACTACTCCCTTTGTTAAATTATTCAGATTAATTAAAAAAGAAGAGAAAGGCAAAGAAAGCAGCATATATAAATACACACTCATTTACACGAAACTAAGTAGTAAAAGATGCTTGAACTTTTCCTGATTCTGTTAACACATTATTTGTTTAACTATCCAAGATTCTTTTTTTTCCTTGCCACAACTAACAGTCTTTTCAGGAGCATGTTGACAGCTTTGAGCTGACAGAGAATTATTATAATCAGTGTAGAAGATAAAAAGTCACAATGAGAAAGGAATTCATGTTTACAGTAGTGGGGACCACACACTGTGATAGTTTGCATTAGAAACTCAGCAGGGGGAGAGTGAAAAGCTGGAGCATTATAGAAGATATGGGAGCTTTTTGGTATGGATAGGTCATATGTGTTCAAGTACCTGTCTAACATGTTACAATCACAAAACATTATCATATTCATGGCCATTATTGCTGATGCATTGAATATGTAGCCTCTTAATAATCCCCATGCTCTCAAAATGTGAAAAAGATACAACCTCAAATAATGGATTCCCAGTAATAATATCAGTAGTATATTTCAGCATAAACTGCCACAAAAAGAGGAGTCTGAGGCATATACATGAATACATCAAAACTATATGGAAAAGTTATGCCAGAGCAAGGTTATTACTTCTGTTAATTAAAAAACTCTAAGCCAAAATGCAGAAACAAATGTTTGAAACAAAAAGAACAACCAAAGCTTTACATCTAAGCTCTGAAAAAAATATTTTTTAATGTCATAATGAGCAGAAGCTTACAGCAGCTCAAAACACATTCAAAAATCCAGGAAGTATTCTCTGGGGAGATATGTACACAGAGCAAAGATTCAAGTCTGTGATAAGTCTCTGCAATTTTTTATTTCTTCTTAGTTTTTTTATTTTGAGCTTATGAGATGAACTGTAGGCAGTTTGAAATTACAAACAAATCTCTAGGAGACAGAGATCAAGCAGCAGAAGTTTGACTCCAAGGTCCTTGTTATGGTAGCAAAAGCTACATTTTATCCCTGTTATTACAACATCATGTTGGAAGAATGCTAAGATTACACGGGAAGGCACTTGAAAGTTGACAGATGCCAGAAATACTTTTCAACTTTCCCCAGTGGAATGGAGAGATGTTACTGTCTTCATTTTACAAAAGAACAATTCTAACAGGCAAAGATTAAGGCCTAGGGTTATGTTTGTTTTGGCTGTCCACATGGAGATACCCTGGAGCTTACTGTCAAAGTACTTGGGATTTAATGTTGTAGATCAAGTCTCCTTTAAGTTAGACACTGAAATGGCTTGAAATTAGACATCTTAAATTACTGGAGGTGAATCACAGAATCACAAAATCCCATTCTAAATGTTCAAAGAACTTTTCCCATTGACTTCAGAGTTAAGCATTTTGGAAAACAAAACTGCCACCAAGAAAATGAAGAATGGCCCAATAAAAGCACTTATGAATAGATATTTGCCTATAAACTTGTGTTTGGTTTGATCTGATCCAAACAGATTTCTCTGCTAGAGAGACATATCTCCTAGTAGAGCGGAAGCAAGTTAATAAGCTATTTGTTCTCATGTTGAAGGACAAGTGTCCTTTTATTTAGCTGATAAACATACTGATATTTATAGATGTAGCCCTGTAAGTGCCTGCTCCTGGGCATTTTCATCAACTATGTCCTGACAAACCTGAATGCTCAACTTCATGGTTACATTTTAACAGTGTTCACAAACTCATGTGCTATATCTGAACTGAAGGACTTGCTCAGAGTTGACTTTTCCCCCATGAAAACACTAGAGGCTGGTCATTCCAAAATACTCTTCTTCCCTATATAAATCTGGGATACTTTCCCAAAATGGTAACCTAGACTCAAGTGTCCCCAAGATGGAATATAAGACCATGTTCCAAGTGAACACAGTAAAAAACAGGCTACAAGTATTTCTAGGATAGGCATTTCTCATTCCTGCTTGTGAAATTTGCTCTGCTATGCATCAAGTAAGACTCACTGAACCAAAGAATTCAATCTTTCCAAGTAAATGTCCTAAATACTGGTTACTAGAAAAAAGTAGGGGGAGGGCATTGCCACCTACCCTTCCTTTTTTTAAGAATGATCTGAAATGCCAAACTCTCAAAGAGAGGGCTTCAATGCCTATTCCCAGAAGAAAGTGGAAAATCAGTAAATCTAAGGAAGAAAAGCTGTCTGGTACTCAGGAATCTAACCACCTAAGAGGGAATTTACTTAAATATTGACATTGTTCAGAATGCTTTCTTCAAATCTAATTCCAGGATGAAAAAAATGATAGTCGGATACTTAATTTGGGAGCTGAGGAATTCAGGAAAATACAGGCTGTCTAAAAAGTATGTCAAAATTCTAAAGACTGTCAGTCTGGTCAGAGAAGAAAAGCTGTAAGAGAAATACATGCTATTCACTTCAGGGACAGAGAATGTAGACACAAGCTGCTATTAAGTAAAATAAGGTAAAAGCATGTTTGAGCACCAACCCTTGATCATGTCTGGTGTTTAGGCAAAATGTAACAAAGAGGAATTGAAAGACCAGTACTTTCTTCTGAGGATGTACTGCAGGTAAGCAGTGGTACAAATCAAATATAATGTCCTTATCTGAGAGAAACAATACTTCAACAATTCCTGTGTTTCTTCCCTTTTTCCCATGTTGGTGGAAGCTGTGACAGACTTCAATGTATATATTATCTCCTTTATGCTTTACCATATGAGAGATTCATTACATGTATTATATCTGTGGGTTTTCCTCCTTGTTATACTCTAAAGTGAGCTCTACCTAGCTCTTAAAATTTCATTCTTACCTGACCATATGTGATCTGTGATTATACCTCTGTAGTCTTATGTATTGTCTTATACCTGTATTTTCAAGGTTTTGCTACCTTCTTGAGCTTTTACTCTTGAGGATCACTGTAATACAGCACATAATTATAGAAGGGATATAAGGTAAAAACTGTCCTAATAAGGTGGAGCCATGACTTCAATATCCTCATCTTCTTCTCGTACCCAAAATTAAATCTACTTGCTTCTATGACAATTAATTTGCCACTTTGCTATAAAAACCAGACATTTTTTCTTTTAGTAAGGTAGATAAACTATGCAGCAAAGAGATGAAGAGCTACTGGAAGAGGAGGAGGTGAAGAACAAGTCCATACTGTTGAGTTTTTTAGGTTTGGTTTGGTTTTGTCTTTATATTTTATGTCACCTACCTAGGAAAGCCTCAGTGGCTGTTCCTAAGACTACATGTTGTTTACTATTTTTTTAATGGAAATTAGGTACTCTACATATCTCCTCTAATGAGTCTCAGTATTTGCAAAGATCCTAGCATGTACAGATAACAGAACAGGATTTGGTAACACCTCACACTGCCATAATTTTTTAACCATCGGACTACGCTGCATGTATAATTTTCTTGAAATTAAATTGAATTCACTTAATTAAGTGGAGATATTTCATAAACTCTGTTAAAGTGGACTTCAGTATAGAATTTATGCCACATCTAGGGTTACATTTTTACAAAGTTAAAATATTTCTTTTCCTCAAGACAGTTCTGCATGACTTCTCATTGTTCCACACCCAGCTCAATATTCTACGTGTTCAATTTCAGAACTAGCAAGCAACAATAGAAAAGCTTAAATTCTGTAGATAACTAAATAAATTAAACATGCCACAACTCCTAATTGCCCTCACAGCAACTAAAATTGGGTTTGTATAAGCAAAATTCTATGTGTTACATTCATCTGTGCTAGCTACCCTAATTGCCTGGGCTGAGAGGATTGTAACTTCAAGGAAGTAGGGTGTTATGTTGTATTACTCCACAGCTAAGAGCTTTTTCCGAAAGGGCAACAAAGGAAAACTATTAGAGCCACTCATTCACCTCTATTCCCATTAATATTGACATTTGGAAGAAAAAAATGCATGCTTATTGAAATGAACCATGTTTGATATCTGAAAGCTGATTTATTTCATATGAAAAACTAAACTGTGTTGTAAGGATTTCTCTACAATGCAAACCCGTTAAATACTTAACAGGGCATAATAGAAAAATACATTCTTTAAGGAAGAATGCTGGCAACAACATTGTCTCAGTCTGACTTGTACATTAGCAGTCCTGGCTGTGATAGAAGAACACCAGTGTCAAGGAAATCTCATTAAAAATCCTTTCCTTTAGTAGATAATGGACTGTGTGGCTGAACTGTGCTGCTGTTGGTTTTCTGATCTGTGCTTTCCAATTTTTAGTCTCTAAGCAAGGTTTCCTTATTAGAAAAATCTTCTGGCCAGAATATGCAGAACTGGATTAAACATCTGATGTTTATAAAATGTATTTCATTACACTTCTCATACCTTTCCACAGATCAGGGATAAATCCAGCCTACTTATAAGTGAATGAATAGCTGTGGAGTGAGGTTGGTTACAAAACACCATGTGGCCTTTGACAATAATGTTGTGATGGGAATTGTTTTCTGAGAGACAATGGAGGCCCAGGATCAAGACAATAAATAGACCCTGATTTATAAATTTACAAAGAAGAATGAAAATTAAATGCATCTTATTAATAAAAAGTGTTATTTGAAACATATTTTATTTAACTTCATATAACAAATGACTGTTAATTAAACCAAACTAAACTTAGGAGTATCCAAGGAATAGGAAACCAAATTCTATTCACCAGTTGAAATGCTGGGACATAAGCATCAGACATAAAGTATTTTCAAGAATATCTTGCGAAGTCACAATTACATTGTTGTTAAATGTAATTAATGGTTGTAGTGAAAATGCAAGGTAAGGCTTATGGAAAAGGTAATTAAACCAGACAATATATTTGGCAAGAAGTAACTAAAGAAACAGAAGTACTTCAGACACATGGAAGTCTTATTTTTCCAGCTAGTTTTTTTATCTACTGAAGACATTACCCTTTCCTATGAAATATTTTCTTTTTGAATGTATTTCCATTTGGGAAAAGAAATACAATTTCTCTGAAGATATACAATTTCTTTTTATACAATGCATAATTAAACTTAGGGAATGTAATGCCGCAAGATGTTCTGAAGGCCAAATGTCTAAATGAGTTCAAAATGGAACTTGACAATTTCGTGGAAGATAAATCCAACTGGGACTATTAAAAATGTCAGGCCTAACTTCATACTCAGGTCTGAGAATTCCCAAAGCCATTCATTCATGTAAGTTGTGATAACACATAAGGTAAGTTGGTTCCTTGCTCCTGTATTCTTTCCCTAGCAACATGGGAGAAAATCTTGCACCACACTGACCTTCTGTCCCTGTCTTTATATTCCTTTGTAATCTTATTAACATTAAGGCCACTTAGGCACAAACATTTAAGTATTTGAAGTGAGCTAGCTGAAGCCAGTAAGTGAAGGCCTAAATGTTCACATTGTTAAATTTATTTTGTGATGCTTAAAAGTGTATAGGTGCATTATGTGAACTGGCTGCTTATAACTACTCAGTCAGCAAGATCAACCACGGTAAGCCATTCTTCAGATCCCAGCTGCATTCTGCCCAGACTAAAATATTACAGACATGCCGGTTTTTATGTATATATAAAACCATAATTTTATATACGTATAATACATTTAAATTTTGAGTAGATTAGACACAGAAAGCACATATTTCTGAAATGTTTATTCATTTTAATATTAGACAGTTGCTGAATAAAATTGAAAAAGAATTTACAGCTATTCTTTCTTAGAGTAAAACACTAACTTCTGAGCTATGGCTACTTTCAGTTGCTTTCTCTTCTCTCAAGCTCTTTTTCTTTCCTCCTGGCTTCACAGTGATCCAGCTTCAACATAAGACATGGAAGATATCCCTTGGCCTTTTTAAAACCCCTAGTTTCTGCTAGTAGGAGCTTTGAATCCATCATTGCAGTTCCATAGTTGCACAAAAGGTGGGCACTACTACACTATCCTCTTGTCTTCTGACACAGGAAAAAGTTTGTTCATTTAATCTTATGTCTTCACTCATATGATTGCATAAGAATGCCAAGTTTATGATCGCCAGAAAGAGGAAACAGCTCTAAAGACATCTTTATATAGTTATTTTATCAAGACCCTAAATCTTCCTTTGAGATTTACCATCTGAACCATCAACCTATTAAAATATAACATGGCGTAATTTGGAGCTTCTTCAAAAGGTATGCATAGCATTGCAGGTAAACTGATAGTGCTCAGACTCAGACAATAAATCCACTTTTCCTTCTGTAGGGCTAAAGGACTGTAACAGGACTGCAGTTCAAAGAATTATAGCTGAGTTCTGTTTAGGAAGCTTGTTTTCACTTGTTTAGCTACTACTCCCCGCTAAAGACACTGAAATTGATAAGATAAAATCCCTAGTTAATAAAAAAAAAAAAAAAAAAAGAAGTTAAATCTTTGGTTGTGAGCTTTACAATCTTTCTCTCTCTTTTCTTTCTCTTTCTTTCTTTCTTTCTTTCTTTCTTTCTTTCTTTCTTTCTTTCTTTCTTTCTTTCTTTTTTCTTTCTTTCTTTC
>JAAGNO010007686.1:0-11776 GCA_033439905.1 Ceryle rudis | reverse complement strand
ACTGTATCTATTAGTGGGAAATGAATAACAGGTTGCACAGTACACTTAATATTTGTGATTTTTTTTACTCATAGTTTTTCTTGGGGAGAAAAAACAAGGGACTTAGTTGTAAATCATCATCACATGGCTTGGCAGTCAGGAACCCGAAGCAAACCTGTTGAATGTTTAGCAGTTCCAAGGCTTTTTCAAGATTTTAGAATAAAAACTTACATTTTCATGCATAGAAATGACTTGGCATTTGATGACCATCTAAGACTGTGTCTATACTCATGTACACTAATGAGATCATTCTTCATCATTCATTATTAGCACTGCATCCATACTTATAAACTCATAATCTCCAAAACCATAAGCTATATTTATATTTTCTTTTGTGAATTGTGCCTTTCTAAAATTGCTGTTGGGATCTATTTGTGAGACCTTTTTGCAACAAACAAAAAACACACAAGAGATTATTATAAATTAACAGTATAGAGAGCTGCATTCCAGTGTATAGAAAAAGTTCTCTAGCCCATTTAATTTAGTAATATGGATGGAGACTTATGAGTAGCAACTACACAGATTATTGTCCAGTACTACTGTCACACAGGAAAGTACGTTTTGCTCTTTTGATAGGTGAGTTTTGACTGTGATTTGTATTTAGTAAGTGTCAACAAAAGTATTCACTATCTGAAATAGATATGAAAACTACATGTAATCCAAGGAGTCTGCTTTTCCAAAACATTATTATGGGCACTAAGAACTACAAAGGATATAAAGCTAATACTTTTTTATTACTTTAGTAGTATACCCCAGTAAATAAGTAGGTGCTTTACAGACAATAGAAGACATATCCCTGACTTGAAAAGCATGCACTCTAGACAATAGAGATAACAACATTATGAAGGTGTTAAGACCTGGATTAAGAGAGAAAGAATATTTTCTTACAGTGGATTGACAGAGACTGACAAAATAATGATGTAATTACTGCATTTTTCTATTTTTGTACCAGTATTAAAGAGATTATTTCAACCATATAGAGTAGATTTTCTTTCTTTTTTCTTTTTTTTTTTTTTTTCCCTGAAGAAAGTTCAGGAGAAAAAACATTTTATCTCTTAAATTTCTTTGCATAGTGAGTACAATTATTTTTACAGCAAGTAATTGTAATGGTGTATGTTCTAAAACCAAATGTGCTCAACACAGCTCCTTGTCACTGTTTTTAACTCCAGATGAAATTTAAACAATTAAAGGTTAATCAAAGACAAAATGTTTTGAGGAGAGATCATAGCAAGATAATGCATTTATCTGCTAATTGTCTGAGGGAAATTCACCGGAAGCTGCTTTTATTGGCTTTTGTTATCTGACTAAGGGCAATGAATTTCAGAATGTTTGTTCTGCTGATAATCAAATTACTCATCAGGTTGTTTAAAGCTTAGGCATCATTAGATGCTTGATAAATATATGAGTTTTATTATTGCAGCAATTTTTCTCTGCAATGTGAAATATATATCCTCAGTCTAGTATTAACTTGCTATTCAAGGGCCAGTGTGGGGTGGAACACTTCAATCCTTTCCAGGTAGATATACTTTGGGGCTATGTACTTTGGGGCAAAATCTGCAATATTTTCTCACTCTTTCAGTCTTTCAGGAAAGTTTAAGAAATATGACAAGAGTAGTGCAAACTTCCCTAATATATTTCAGATGTAATTCTCTTGTCTGCTTTTCTTCTAGTACATTTAAATATAAATGATCCCAAGCAACTCAATACAGACATTAGCCAAATGTTTCTATATGTCATGGTTCACATTTCAAATTATAAACTTGCCACTTCTACTAAAATGCTGAATTTCTCCCTCTTATTCTTGGCTTTAATTCTATGTCTATTAATTCTATTTTTTATGAAAGAAAAATTTAATAAACTTATCTCAAGCATCCCCTGTGATTTCTTCCCAAAATTTTGACAGTGTAAATCTTTAAAAGTTTGTGTTGCTTATAGGAACATGTTTTTGTCATTTGTATCATTAAGAACTGACTTGTCTAAGGAATATTGCTCTAAAGATACCACTACATGAGCCAAATGAGAAAGTAACTGCAGTTCAGTTTTTGTGTATATGAGACGTTAATCTCCTTAGCACTGGAATGTATGTTTATTTGCCTAGATTTTTCTTAGAATTTCTTTCTCACATATTTTATATGTTAGATTTAGTTTCTTGTACAATGGCATAGAAAGGAGATATAGTCAAACAAACATTCAAAAGGCTTTCATTATTTTCAGGGAAGAGCTGAACTGGTAATACTGTAGGCGTACAAAACAAATTTACCTACAAAGTTTACTAGCACCCTTGAATAAATTAAAAGAATATATGGAATAGGAATATAAGGAATATTCCCTTTTTAGGGAATCTTGAAACATTTGTATCTTCTGGCTGTTGATACTGTAAAACTATTTGAGTGAAAACTGGAAACTTTTCTGTTTGCATGAGGAGAGACATCTGTAACTGTATACCAAAGTTACCCATTTTTTCCTACTTACAATGGATCAGTAAAGCAAATAGAATTGTTGCAATGATTTGGAAGATGCATTTCTGTAAATAAAGCAACACCTTTTGGTTTTCTGAACTCCTGTTATAACTGTAATCTTTATGGTGGGCTACAGGATCCGTTTTGTAGCAGGGACTTGACACTGAGAAGGCATTACACTGCAGAAACTTCGAACAAGCAGGAGCTGTCATCATTGAGTAACTCTACCCTCTTAGAAAGAGGTATTTTCCAGTATCATGCAATGGATGATATTTTTCTTGGAAAGTACCATTTTGTTGCCAGAATATCAGAATCAGTATCAGATATTGAAGCTGGTGGTTTCAAGGCCTCCATCAATGTGTGAAATAACAGGAATGAGAAATTTGTCACAGTCAATTGCATCTAGGAGGTTTTTGGTTTTTGGAAAGCTCCAGTTTCTTTGCATTTTTTTCAGTAGTATGAGCCTTGCATGATGAATTCTTCTCCTAGATCTCTACACCTTGTTTCACTTCCAGGTAGCCTCTTATGGTAGATCAGGTAGATCCTTTAGTCAAGACACTCCATGACAGAGTCTTTTTCTCTAAATTTCTTTTCTTTCTTGGTGCCTCTTGGCTGCATTCTATCTCAAGTTTACTTTTTTTTTTTTTTCTCCAGAATACACAACAGAAGCAGTCACTGCCATGTTATCTTCTATATGTGCTGTTCAAGAGAGTGCTAAATGGGGTGGGGCAAAACCATGTCAGGGAACACACCGTGTAGTGTGACACAGCATGGATAATTACTTGTTCAAGCCCGTACCATGGCTGTTTTCATTACCTGATATGGCCTCAAAAATTCAGTACTAACTGGTCCCTACCTATATCATAGGAAATTTTCTACAGATCTTTGATTGAAACAGGTCACAAAATAGCAGCTTCCACTCAGAAAAGAATGTTTAATGGCATAATGCAGAAACAGAACTTAAAGTGTGACCACCAGCTTAAGCAGTGTTTGCATCAGAGCACAGAGAATCAACAATCTGTTGAGGTTCAGAGGTTATAGCTAATTTACAAGCACCAGAACTGCAAACCTGTCAAATATAATGCCTTGAGCATTATGACCTTCTGCAGCAATGAAGGAACATTTGTATCATGGAGCACTCTGGTGCCCCTCCAGACCTGTGAATGCACAATGTGCTATGTCTAGTATGCAGTCATTCAGCAAAGAAGAGCCAAAGTTGAGAAATTGTGGGGTACCCACAGACAAACCTGTAAGTCATTCCCTCCATATGACACTTCTGCAATAAGAGTTAGCTAAAATAGCTGTTAGCTAGAAGCAGTTGCAATTAAAAGCAGTAGTCATGTGTGATCCTACCAGTTACGCCACTACCTCAAATTTATTACACTTTGACATCCACTGCAGAGACCTTTCACACATTTTAAACTGTGCAAAAGTTTTGGAGATTTTCCTAAAATATAAACCATGTTGATTAACACATCATATACATTATTCACCATAATACATGTTGGCACTATAGAAATTAAAGAAGTTTTGCCATCTGCATAAATTAAGCAACCAGTTTTGAAACACTTGAGTTACAGAGCGACCACTGATTAGCTATATATTCAAAGTATGATAAGGGCACAGGACAGCAACATCAAGCATTCCCCATTAGAATCATTAGCCTGCACATATATTGTCTCTTGGCAGTATGAAAACAATATCTCTGTAGTGGAAACAAATAAGGCGTTCTTGCTACCAGGCACTCAGATACACATTTGACACACATTTACACACACAAAAAGGCAATCAAATGCTACTACCTACTGTTCAATTAGCATTAAAATATTGATCTCAAGGTACCTTATGGACAGGTCTTTTAAAATATGTTTGGTAATAGTACATAAATATAAGGAATTTCAAGGAAGTTAAAGGAAGTTAAATGATTTTACAAGCTGGATTTTTAAAGGCAGTAATAATTACTGCCTTCTGTCCTTTCAGGGGAAGGAAAAAAAACCAAACCAAACCAAACCAAACCAAACAAACAAACAAACAAAACAAAACAAAAAAAAAAGAAATAAAAGAAAAAGATTTTTACAGGATGTCAAAAATGAATTGCTCAAATCACCAGAAAGAGAGATTTTTCAGAGATGATAAACATACATGAACAAGACGCTAATTGTAAACAATATGGCTGTAAAGTCAATATAATTGCTAAAGAAGGGAGGAAATCTTAAAAGACAAAGATGGTCCTGCAGAACAAAATGAAGGAGCTGAATGTTTTTGATTATTATCAAGGAACTTTTGAAAAGTGTACAATAATGGAAAATAATGCAGGCAAGTCACAAACTGTTCAAGTCCTGTCAAATCTTTAAGCAAGTATAAATATATCTTGGAAAAGAGGTACACAGAAGCCAGGGTGTAATTGCATAAGATACAACAGTAGGGAAGTAGAAAGTTCACTAAACTAGAAAATCTGAGTAGGGATGCTAAAGGTAGACATGTCTTACAAGGACAAAACTAGATTATTTTCTATCTTGAAATATTCTTGCTAATGAAAAATAAGAATACAATAAGGACTAAAATTTTTGTGGTTATGATAAGAGAACATCTATTATTTCAAAACAGAAGAATATAGTCAGGAAGTGTTTTGATATGACATATATAACACTGACCTCATCTTCTTTCAAACTTCCTAACTGTCATCAGATAAAAACAGTTCCTTGAATGTTGCTAACTCAGCATGGTGCTATTGGCCACTTTATTATTATAGCGTGGTTTAAAAATGTTGCAAAAGAAATGTGGGATTTCAGAAGTGCTCCAAGGTGGATTAATGATCCTCATTTTGACACCATGATAAACTCGGACTGCATTTAGTGCAGAATGCTGACAGTGGATTCTTTTTCTCTGACTGTATCCATCAAAGTGTTACATGTCAATTCTAAGCAAGCTACACAGGGAACCTCTGTGTTAAAAGGACAGGCCCATCTTAGAAGGTAAATTACCCACTTATCCACCCTGAAGATGGGTACTCAAAACAGATAGTATTCATTGCTTTCTAGAGATCATTCCCTAGGGAACACCACTAGAGACCAAGAAAACCAGGTTTGGTAAGGTACATACATTTTATATATCATGCTTCAGCAATATGATTTTCATGGTGCCTGCATCTGGAAAACCTCTCATTGTTATGTTTGACCAATGATAAACATATAAAAGCAGTTTGTCTCATGCTGAAAGAATTTTATTTGTTCCCAAGCATTTGAAAATGCTTTCAAAAGATTTTCCAGAACCATTTTGGAGGGGAATCTAACAGTAAACCAGAATTGAAAATTTGGTTTATTCTAACTCCTTAGTATACAGAACTAGTCATTACCAAAAAAAAAAAAAAAAAAAAATTAGGACTGTATTGCTACAAAATATTTTTTCATATGAAGAAACTTGCTGAAAATCACTAGGGAAAGCATAAAACTGAAAATATTTTGATGTTCAGTCTTTTCACTCACATTCATTCATACAAAATAGTCCTCTTTAGTTTTAGCATTCATATTTCCTCTGCTGATCTCTGTGTTTCAATCAGTTGCCTATGTTGTCAAAGTTAAAATCAGTTCGGTTACGTCCTGAGATAACTGGAAGTTGGAAGGCATGGCTAGGAAAATAAAGCCTGTGAAGGTTAATGCATCCACATGTGAACCTTTTTGGTCCAAAAGTCAGGCTCGGAACTTCACAAAAGCCTACAATTTTTCATTAGATTGCCATCTTTTCCAAATTTCTGAACAAAAAGTTAGAAATGGACAAGGATGGCACAGCTAAAACTAATTTATGCTTCTATCACACCTGAAACTGACAATTTAGACTGATCTATTGCCTAGGAGATTTAGACAGTAGCTTCAGTCACCCATCTTCTTTCCAGTCAGTGACTCTTTTATAAAGCTTCTAATCTTAAGAGATGGCTTTATATATTAGTCCAGCTGGATTCTGTGCAAACATTTGTAACGTATGCAACTGCTGTGTGGAAATCTGTTTTCTACCAACTGAGAAACATCTGTAGATTATGTCCTAGTTAAAGCAGAAGGTCTCTGGTAATTTCTTTGTTATGGTTTATTTGTACTACCCCTCTTTTTATTAGTCTCCCTGCTGTCTAACAAACTTCAGCTATTATAACACACTGCTGTGAAAAATCTAGACTGCATTAGTCGGATCAAACATATACAGTATCTTCAGTTTTCACTTGCTTGAGGTTATATTCTCCCTGCACATTGCAAATATAACTCCCACAAATGTTAATGGGCTTTAAGATTGTGTACTGAGGGCAAACTGGAGCTCTTATATTAGTTGCTGGTTAAATTCCATCATGCTTCATAAAGCACTAACTGGTAAAATGTAATTGTTAGAACAAGGTCCATAATACAAAATAATTTAAGAAAACAAAAACTTTTTAATTCCTGCTTAAAATAAAGATATGTATATATGGTTAGGTGAAAAGAATTCTGGGGTACTTATATTTAAATGCATGTACTAGCAATTAGTTGATCCTGCAAGGATTCACTGCTATAATACATATTGTGGACTGATGAGGAAAAAGCTGTTATCAAAGTGAAAAGAAACATAGGCTTTTATAAGGTCAGCAATTTTCAATGAACTGGCAAAGCAAGGATTACAGCTTCAGACATCTTGATACCTATTTAAATATCTAGAACTTTGAACATTTGTTGGTGTTTCTGGGGATAAAATAAATCATTTAGGAAAAGAAAAACGGCCTTTATTACATGTATTTACTTCCCCTTTGAAGTTCATGTCAGATTTGCTCATTTAAAAGAAAATAATTCCACTACAGTCATTACAGTAATTCAGGTTCAAACAGATGATGAAACCAAGCTATATTCTGTCTGCTTTGAAGATCTTCAGTTATTTTTCTCACACACATTTTGAATAAATCTTCTAAAACACAATGCTATGGAAAAAATTGACAGACTGGAAGGGAGTAAACCATGGTATCAGAGATATTAGAAATGAGAAAATAAAGTCTTTCTCAAGAAGGTCATGTAATCTCTCCCTTACTACAGCAGATTATTTTTTTTTTCTCTAAAGCTTTTTTCAAATCCAGTTTAAAAATGAACAAGTGGCATTTTCATCACTTCCCCTGGGAGACAATTTCATACTTAATGTATTCTTAGTGTATATAAGGTAGGGAGGGACACCCACATCTCCCACTTCGTTGAAAAGTGCTCTAATCATTTGAGAGAGAGGGCAGGTGGGAGGGAAGGAAATGTATTCCACCCCTCTTGTTGAAGCTGTGTCACTATGCAGAAAAGATTTCAAGGTATCATGGGATGGGGGAGGGACAGGGGAAAGAAGAGAAAGAGCCATTTTCTAGTTAGCACATTCAATGTGGCACAGGGAATCCTAGGTTGTGTTCTGAGTTTTGCTCTAGAGACATTATTTTATCCACTGGTCAAGATAAAATAGGAAACATTTCTCCCTAATTCATCTATAATTCTTATTTTTAGGAACTTATACATAGAAATATAAAACTGAAGGGGCATGACCATCTGTTTTTCTCAGATGGTGTTTCACAATAACTTCATGCAGATAGATCTGGGGAAAAAAAACAAACAAAACCAGATTTCTTTGGACATTCTGTTGGTGTTACACACAATGTCCTGTGCAACTTCCAGGTTAGGAGGAAAATGAAATCATGTTGATTAATCTTACTTCATCTACAAAGGCAGGGTTTTTTTGTTTTGGCATTTCACCATCCTTCCTGCAAAGTCCAAGAAGGTTTAAGCAGACTGAATACAGGTTTAAAGTTACACTGAGCAGGGAGGTGATCGTGCCCCTGTACTCAGCACTCATGAGACCTTGAGTGCCTTGACCAGTTTTGGGCACCGCAGTATATGGACATTGAGGTGCTGGAGCAGGTCCAGAGAAGGGCAACGAGGCTGGTGAGAGGTCTGGAAAACATGTCTTATGAGGAGAGGCTGAGGGAGCTGGGGTTGTTTAGTCTAGAGAAGAAGAGACTGTGCGGACACCCAAAAGGAGGTTGTAGTGAGGCTGGTGTTGGTCTCTTCTCCCAAATTACTAATGATAGGATGACAGGAAATGGCCTCAAGTTGCATCAGGGGAGATTTAGATTGGATACTGGAAAGAAATTCTTTGCTGAGAAAGTGACTGGGCAATGGAACAGGTTGCCCAGGGAGGTGGTGAAGTCACCATCTCTGGAGGTGTTTAAAAAATGAGTAGATATAGCACTTGAGGCTGTGGTCTAGTGGTTAGGGAGATGTTGGGATGAAGGGGACTTGATGATCCTAGAGGTCCTTTCCAACCATAACAATTCTATGATTCTATGATTCATGCTGCATCAGTGGTAGCCTTCCTAGAATGGTATTCCAGTTTGGGTAAACATGTATTCCCTGTGACGGGCTCTTTTCCTGTCACATGCAAATACAGCCATTGCTTAAATACCTTCTATAAGGAGTTAGGGATAAGACAGAGTTAATCTTAGTCAGTATAATAAATTCCCAAGAATATATGAACAATTAAGATTCTGTCTAAAAAGTAAACTTTGTTTTTCAATCCGTAAATGTCAAGTAGTGGTCTAATTCAGACTGTAACTCTACAACAAAACTAAACTACTGTTCTTATTTTCTTTTCATCTTCTGATTTTTGAGCAATATATTTTTTACTGAATGCCTTGTCCCAGGATTTCTGGATTTTGTAAATGAAATCACCTCTTCACCTAGCAAAATACTTTTGCAGTGGGAAAGTCAAAAGATGAAATTGTTATGACACTTATGCAAGCTCAGATAAGATATTTGAGAAAAATCAGTTTTAGCTCCTGTGATACATAGACTAAAGTTGACTCTAACTCTCATTCAGTTATAATGTTAAGTCTTTGGCTCCAAACTCTCTCTCCAGTTTATTCTTCTTAGTCTGTTTAACCTACTGTCACTCTTAAAAGCTTCCTTCATATCTTTCCTTCACATAAACTTCCCTCACACATTTCCATCATTCCAACTACAATGAGCACAAACTAGCTGTTTTCTGTTCCATCCTCTTTGTTTTGTGCTAAGCCATCTGTTGTCCTTAGAATGTGAGTCATTTGGAGCAAAGTATTTATTAGTCACTGAACACTGATTTCTGAGCAAAATTACACTTAAAGCACCACAGGCACTGCTACATTTAGAGTTTGTAGAAGTTAGAACAGAACTTAATAAATAAGTTCATCTAACACCCATGAAGTGACAGCGTTCATGATTGTGCTATCACATGCAGTTTGAATGAATTGCGCATATCTGTCTCCAATTTCTACAGTACTAACTACACCTCACAATATTATTAAAATTAAAGGCTGATATTGATTCTGGAAGTCACATTCCTGAAAGTGGCGGAAAGATGCTGTGCTTCACTTTCTTTTCCTTCCATTTCAGGCACCCATTGTTGTTGCAAAACAGATGAGACTTAGAATATTTACTGCCTACAGTGCATAAACTCAAAATAGGCAACGCAATTCATATTTGTCTCCTAGATAGTGAAGTAAGGCTTCCAAGAGTGAACTCATTTGTCTGAGTGCTCAGTTCACTGTCTCCAGGCCCCTATCAAGATTAAGTAGGAAATCACTGTATCTTCAGTGCTTTTACAAAGAACAAACACAGACTTAAAATGACAACAAATTTCCAAATTGATATTCTCAGTGCAATGCCTGTCAATACAAAAGCAACTCAATTTTTGTACACTCAAAAGAAAAACAGAATAGCAAATTGGAATAGTAAAGTAGGCAGCACAATCTAACACAGCATCAACCTCAAAAAGCATACTTTGATCTTGATCAAAGGTAGAGAAACTGAATGGGTACCTATCTGCACAACATCTATAGTGTATCTCCTGTAGTATTAGATAGCAACTGCTGACTTCACAATAGGGAGTAGTAGTTACTCACACTGAAGTCAATGAAATTACTCATGAAAGTAATTCATAATCTGACACTTAGTGAATACCTTGTAACATTGTCCTGTAGTCCCCAGTGTAATCTGTTTGCAAGGCTATCTGAGTCAAGTTCCAAGGTACTTTATTACCTCAGCAAAAGGTAGTTCAGGCAAAATGTAGATATTTCTAAAGAAACAGAAAACAAAAAAAAAAAAAACAAAAAAAAACCCACCAAAAAACAACCAATCAAAAACAACACTAAAAAGGAGAACTCCTTGGAAGTAGGTGAGAGCTGTGACTGTGACATGTTTTGATAATTATATATTTTTCAGAGTCTGTGTGAAGACGATAGGAAAGGAAAAGTTGGCATAGATTTTAAATTACTGTAACAATAGAGATAAAATAGGATCTGATTAAAACTGTCAGATAAGAATTGTATGAAAACATAAATATTGTTCATGATTTACTCCAACTGGTTTTCATACCTCTAAGAGGATACTGTATAATTTCTCAATGATCTCCTTGGTATGAGTTAAACAACATTTTATCTTAACAGATTTATCCAATAAAACACTTCTGCAAATGACCTTCTTCTTTAGCAACAACAACAAAAAAATCCATTAACAGTTAGTCAACCCTAAACACCTTCCACAAGTGCTGTTCTAGTTCCTTCCACAATCTCCTCACCAGAAAATTGAACAATATGCTACGAAATCAACTAATTTCAAGCTACAGAAAAATATGTTCAACAGACAAGACTCAAGGATCCCTAGATATGTGCCTTCTTACTTAACACATGTGGTCTGCAGCACAGAGGACCCCAAATGATATTTCTTGAAAATTAAGTCTTTCTTCCTGAATGCATATTATATAAAATTGTATTTCCGACAACAGATTTCAGGTCCCATTATCCATGGACGTGCCACAGCACTGGTGTTTGGAGAGGTTTCCAATTAATGCTAGGGACTCACAATCCTTCCTTCGTCTTGGGCATGAGGACTAGCTGTATAGAGATATATAAAGCAGGTGAATTATCACAACTTAATTCTGAAAGCTGCCTTGACATGCTCGGTTTCCCACTCATGCCATTTCACTGCAGATATCTTAAGAGACTAATTTAGCTTCTCTTAGATTTCTGTTCCCTCATGGTCAACTGAAACTACAGACTCATAATGTTGTCTGCTAGTTCTGTGTTAGTAGAGAAACTAATACTGCAAGCTTTAAAAATTTGTTTATTTTTTTAACATGGCACCACCAATAGAATCAAATTTCATCAAATGAATTCAAGTCTTTGTGTTGCAGAATGTAGGAAAGCAATAGATATTTAAGAATGTTCCACCTAGAAGAGGATTTTATTTTATTTTATTTTATTT
>JAAGNO010007685.1:48938-66985 GCA_033439905.1 Ceryle rudis | reverse complement strand
ACAACATAAGCCATGGCATAAGTAACTGAACAGAACTCAGAAAGGAATCCAAGAGCAATTATCTTCCACTTTATCTGTGAATGGAAGTCAACTGTGCATACTTTTCTATTAACCACACGAAAAGAGAGGAAGATGATGTAGTTTAAGGAGTAATAAAAATAAGAAAAAGGGGGAGGGAGAGAGAGAGAGGGAGGGGTGAGTCCTTTTCAGCTTTAAATACAAGCCAATCCAGCACTTCATGATTATAAATTGTCATTGCTGCCATTACTAGAAGCCTGACACCGTCAGTGATCTTACAATTCAATATGAGGATGGAGTAGGAGGTGTTATCAATCAGACTGAATTAACCTTTTGACAGTCAGAGGTTCTTTTTTTTTTTTATCATGCATACAAGACTATTGTTTTTTACCAGGATGGTATTTTGCATGAAATACTGCAAGAAAAATCAGATAGTGTCAAGCACTACCAACAGCAGAGGGGTGCCTGTTAAGCTCATGCTGTTTTCCAAACATTTCCTATGTTCTTTTTGCACAGGCTTCATTAAGTATCAGAACAAAATGATTTGTACATCTGAATCCCTGCAGCCTCCTGTATTGTGTTTCAAAATCATAACAGAAAAGCCAGCAATAAATTTTATTCTTTTTCTGAAGAGTGGTGCACAGTTCTCATCAGCAAAGTGGGATGCCTATGTTCAAAGAAGTGTATAATACTTTATAATTTTAAGTAATTAAATGAAATATTCCTTAAAGCCATCCTAAATTATTTTTTTACTCATTAAGCATGCTTTTATGATAGCAAGGACTGAACAAGCAAATTAATTACACATTAATATATTTAATTTTGCAACTGAGATATGAAAGGTAGGTCATGAAGAAAAACCAAATAGATTTGAAGGAAACAATCAGATTCAATCTCAGAGGTAATTTATTTGGTGCTGTGACCAAGTTTAGCATTCAGCAGAAATTTACAAATATCCTAAACTTGAATTTACTGCGTACACAAGATACTTACTTTTATTTATTTTTACTTCAGTTGTACTCAATGTTAACACATATGGCTTAGAAATAAAACTGAGTCAATTTTTTATTAATATAACAGATATTGTAGCTATTTCCTCTGCTCATCCTTTACCATTTTATTTAGAATTTTGCCATCAAAATGTAAAGTTTATTTTCTTTTTCAATTTCTTAGGAAAGAGTAAAGCAATTATGAAACATGCATAAAAGTGAAACACAGCAAAATTTGAAAATTACTATATCCTACCAAAGATATCAATTAACTATATGCTTATGAACAGCTTCATCCATCTTGGAACATACCCATCCTTAGGACAAGCCCAAGGAAGGTATATACAATATTTAGGACCCAGGATTTAAATGTCTCGATCAACTTTGCAGATGTAATTTTTAGCTACAAGAATTCTGATATTTAATGTAAATACAGTTATGATTAACTGCAACATGGTGGGTTTAAAGAGCCTTCCACGGGTATCATCTTTCAGAAAAGCAATTTTTTTAAGATTATATTAGTTTTGAGATTCTCAGTGAAAGAAGACACGAGATTATTACATTCTACAGCATATTTGCCTGCCAGCACTTCTGCACTTACCTGTGAGTGCACATAACACTTTTATTCACAACTGCGTAACACAGATGGCTACTGCAATTATTTTTATGCAATAGCATTTTTAATTCAGTTCTCCTTCACAGCTGGCAGAGTCTTGTGTTGTGACACCAACAAGACCAACAAAGACTGTGTGCAAGAAACAAGAATTCCTGAAGGACACAGCAGCAATTTAAAGGCAAGAACATTGAATGTTAAGTATCTGACTTTACATTGTCTATCTTCCAACCAAAATGCCTGAACCCAGCTCTGAGATGTCACCGTTGCAGCAGCTTGGGGCAAGATTGTTTAGTGCAGGAAAGCTGAAAATTTTATTTCCTTGGAGATCTCTGCTGAACTTATTGCTGAGTGAAAACCAGGGAAGAATATGCCTATACATATTCTGTACATGTGAAGACATTGTATTAAGACTTAAAGGTGAAACTCAAATAGAGCAGTACCCAAAAACTCCAAACTTCATTCCAAAGTTATTAACAGATGATGCACGCTGAGGACAATTTCAGGATAGAGACACTACTGACAGAAGAGTTATTCCCCTTACATTGCTGCTGAAACAAATTACACAGTAAGTAAGGAATGATTTTGGTAAGTCCCGAGGAATGCATTTTCCATTAGTTTTGAAAGTGTAACCTTTAAATTCAATAATAATAAAAAAAAAAAGTCTTCATGCCCCACATGCATGAATGGAAAAAATAAGAACTTAATTGCCAAAAAAAAAAAAAAATCCTACTTATTTCCCATAGCTTTTAACCAAAGACTATGATTTACTGCATAAAATGTCTTAAAGAGTTTCTAAGTTGAAATCTTGTTAGTATACATTAATTATATCATTTCATTTTAATTTAGTATCACTTAGACTACTAGTTGTAAACAAGTTCTCTTTTACCCTAGGAACACTGATCATTTCATAAAACAAACATAAAAAGGACACAGGTAAAACCAGCGTTTTGGTTAATAAGCCCCATATTACTTTAGCTTTAATGAAGAATTGAAGGATAGGAAATAAACCAGAACAAGCTACCAATAAATCATACATTTCTACTATTCACTCCTAATGACTTTTTTGTGAAATATGGACAGGATGTCTATGGAAAATCTGCCTACTGCTCAAAGTAGTATTTCTGAGCTCCCTAGGGGTGTTAAAATCACAAGCCTTTTAGATTTTCTATTTATGTAGGACAGAGTAGCTCAACTGAAGCTACTAAACCGTGATTTATACCAGTTGATGATTTGCCCTTTACAAAATCTCATACACAGAGTAATTATTCTAAGAGCTATTCCCTTCTTTTAGCAGGTAGAAGGTTGCTGAAGTGAAAAATTACTTTCCCTCCTGCAAGTAACTACCCAATCACTTATATAGGAATTGATATGGTGGTAACTGCAAAAAAATATATAATTGAAATGATCAGACAAAAAAAACCCTGACGCAGTTCCTTAATCTAGACAAGTTTGAATTAGCACAGCTATGACAAAGAAAAGTCAAAAGACGATGCTTTCTCAACTCTCTTGCTGCTACTGCAATGACTTGCCAAGCCTGCATAGCTGCCCTCCTGATCTCTCCAAGGGTCAGCTGCACTGGAAGGATAAGAATAGCAGCTTTACAGATTTGTGAGCAGTACAAGCAGAGGAGGACAGGACACCTTTAATAAGGAAACACTCCTGTCCTACAAAACCTTAACCAGCATTTTTCAAAGTCTTTAGCCATGTTTCTCTTTTACTTCCAGTTACTAATAACTAAAATGTGGGCTTGAAGCTGCTATAATCATGGTATTATGAGCTGCCAGTACCACTTTATTAATACTAATACCATACGGTACTGTCCTCAGGCTACGTAATACCTATATTTATTAGCCTTACTTGAAGGTGGGCAGTGGACAAGTTCACATACATATACTGGTTTTAAACTGGACTCATCTTTTGACAAAACGGATAGAGAATGTCCGTATAGCTCAGTGCTAAGCTATACATGTCTTCTCTCCTATTCTCGTGCCTTTTATTCTTGTCACAGCAGGGGAAATCATAGTGTGTGTAATTCCAAGACAGAACATTTTTCTTCACATTGTATCTAGTTCAAAACGCTACTTTGAAAGAAACACAACCCACAAGTCACAATACAAAGCCAGACCACAGCCTAGTTAAAAGGAGTAGTCCGCTTGTCTTGTTAGTGGTATATGAAGGCACACTGAAAATAAATAAATACATGCTTAATTAATCAAGCATATAAAGCATACACACTAAGAACAGCCAACCACTGTTATTTCAGTAATGTTCTGAACAAAATACATACCTGCAGGTGTGATCATCACTTACACTTGCAACTTCTTGACCTTCTTTGGGAGCAAACACCAGATCATTAATGTAATCTGAGTGGCCATCAAATGTCTGTCAACCAGAAAAGAGAAACATTTTTAACTTAGAGTTGACTGTTCCACCCATTGACAATGTATTTAATAGACCCATTAAAGGAAAGATGTATGAGTGTTAAGATAAAGCTACCATTTTACATGGAAGGTAAAAAAAAAATATATATATATTTATCAGTAACTAGAGTTCTTTAAAATATCTAATTCATGTGTAGATTCATATTGTAGGTGAAAAGACGTCCACTATTCCTTGTAGTTACCACAGAGTTCATCTTGATGCTTTTATTTGAAGGAGACCAGTGAATCAACACTAGAACTTTTTACCCTCCTTTCAACCTCTGAATTATGAAGGTAGAAGATAAATCTCAGAAAGAAAGAGGAGAAAAGCAGGAAGTGTATGCATGATGCACATATCTTAAAGAACTCTTATTACTGGTAGGCAACTCTTATCTCTGAATAAGAGTTTTTATGAGGTGTTCCTGCAAACATGAAGAGTTTTTCCTGATGGAGCAATAAATCACAGAATCATCTTGGTTGGAAAAGACCCATGGGATCATCGTGTCCAACCATTCACCCTCCTCTACAAGTTCACCCCTAGACCATGTCCCCCAACACTACATCTAAGCGATTCTTAAACAGATCCAGGGATGGCGATTCAACCACCTTCCTGGGCAGCCTATACCAATATCCCACCACTATTTCTGTGAAGAATTTTTTTTTTTTTAATAAACCAACAACTTGTCCAGTATATACCCTTTTCCAAGCAGTCAGCACACAAATTACCTAATAGGATATGTCCACTAAGGATGGCAGACCAAAAGGCTGCCTTTAGAAAAAAACCCAGTGAAAATACTAGCAGAGAAAGAAGATGAGACAGAAGACAACACACGCTGAAGACTACCACCAAGCAAGTGGTGGTTGTTCCTCAACCACCATACAACACCTTAGCAATTAAGCACAATATCTAATAAGCATTTGAGAAGAACAGAAACAACGCTTTGTGCTCTCTGCTTCATACGCTGATGTGCTGAAGAGGGAAGAAAATGGGATATAGTGCACGCTCTTCTTTTACTGTGAATTAATAGATCATCCATTCTCGAATAATAGGATGTGAGCACTCATGGTGTGAATGCCCATGTGAACTGTGAATCAAAAGCAAACATTTACAGTTCTATCAGAAAGCATGAACTAATTGCAAAGGGAACCTTGTTACTATGTTACTGGTTTTGCCTGATGCTTCTTCATCATGACATTATTATTTTAAGGTACTGAGGATAATTTATCTGTAACAAAAACTAACTTAGCAGCGTAACTTTTCTGGGAAAACGAAAAATTCCAGGTTTAGTAAAAATTAAGTTAGAAAATGTTTATGTATTTCAAAGGCTTTTCATCTGTCTTGGCTGTAAGAGCAATACACCATTTTTTCCTCAAATATTCTGTTAGTTTGTACTTACCTACAGCTATCAGTAACCTGTTGAGTTTACAGTACCCTCAAAAACCTATGTTAAAGAGCTTAGGAACATCTAGCATTAAGCAACTGTGCAAACCTCATCTCATTTAGGGTCTAAAATTTTAAAGTACGCTCAAATTCATTCACATGAGAACTAGGTATGAACAAGTCATCTCACCTCATTAGAAAATCTGTAGCTAGTTAAGATATCAGTTTGCTTCATCTGAGGATTTACATGAAACTTCTCTCATTAACTACATCTATGGTCTTTCTAATGGAAATATCACTTAAAATTTTAAGTCAGGCAAATGTCCAAGTGTAGATGTTGTATCTGTGACTATTCCGTACTAATGAGTCCCACTAATTAAGCTGCTCTTGTTTTGCCCAATAAGGTATCCTAATAATAACAAAATAAAAAAAGAGAGAGAGACAAAAATATCCTCTCCATAATAGCATGACATGGAGAGACTGAAAAGGAAAATAAAGTCAAATGAAAACAACCAGTTCCAGGGTTTTCCAAAAGGAAAACACACTATCTGTTCTCTAAGTGTAGCTATTCTGAGGAATGAATGCAGAACTGATAAAAAAAAATAATAAAAAAAAAATCTCAGGCATGCACAATAATGAAATCCCCCTCTCTAAAATTTTTATGAATGCCTCATCAATTCAATATAGAAACATTTTCAGCAGCCAACTTAATTTTTTCCAATAGCTCATAATTTTATTATAACCTAGTGGATTATACTAGAACTAATACATCCTAAGATGATGCTAAACTATTTAGACAGAAATGCCAAATCTTTTGAAAATTTTCATCATTCTGAATTCAAATATCCTGCCTCATTTTACTTCCACAACTCTGATGAAATATGCTTTTTATTAAACAAAATTCAAAGCAGGAGAAGTAAGCCATAATTCATTTCCAAATGAAAACCTCAAAAGAAGAAAAAGATTTCATGAAGATCCATCAGTCATATTTTACCTTTTGTTTGTTAGTCTGGGCTTGATCCAACCCATAAATTTCGGATTAGTAGTGTTGACAAAGTAATGGAAAACTCAGTATGCTTCAAGTTCCTTGTTGTTAATTACCTCAAGACAGTTTTTCCACTGGGAAAACAGAGTAAGATTACTCTGTCCCTCCAGAAGCAACACTTACTAATTGTTTACTATAAAAGACAAAGTGTTCAGAAATTACAGTTTGACTGTAATCACATACTTCCTTCAGCATTCTGTGCACATTTTGTACCTCTCCTGAAAATCCCACGTGTTAAGTGTGCACTGTACAATGGATCAAAGTCTTCCACATGTTCATTGTGAGTTCAAGTTTGAGAGTATCAATTGACTGTTACCGAGAAACCACTGTATCAAACTTTCAGGAAAGGTAGCTCAGCATAGCTCACCGTGCATTTGTGAACACCTGAGATTTTGCAAATACTTTAAATCAGAGTTAGGTGTTACTTTTTCCTTGACAATAAGTATATAGTACAATGATCGTCCATGTATAGGAAATTAAGTCGATTACCCAGAGAAAGTATTTTCCACAAATTTGTCAAAAAAATATCCCAGAGAGTCTCAAAGACAGCATTTTTATCTATATAAACACACTAGCCCCACATTCTTCCTTTTCACTAAAGGGTTCTTCACCATTAGGTAAAAATATAATCAGATACAGCTAAAAATATTTTTAAACTTGGACCAGCCCTGACCCAGTAACAATACACAGTTTTACTTTTTCCTCAGTCTCAGAACATCCTTAATGAAGTTCTTAAACTGGTAATTCTACTGATAGAACTGGCATAAACAAAGCTAATAGCTGTACTGTTAAATTCAAGCCAACACTTCTCATTTGTATTACAAAAGCACCAAGTAATTTTCAGTCTTTTAGTAGTGTCAAAAATGAAGCAGCATCCTTATACCTTCGGCTGACAAAACTCAAATTCTATGATCCTTCTGTCTACATTAGACACCGGAGGAGCTTACTCATATCAATTGGAGTTAAATAATTATGATATTGTAATTGCTTGTTTTCTCCTAGGGCAAAATAACTTCTGTACTTGTAGTTCTTACAGCTGGAACTGTTCAGCCTAAATACCACAATCTAATGTCCAACACCTGTTGTATTCATGCTTTGTAGTCTCCATACTCACTACCTATCATAAGGAATTATTTTGATGTGACATGCAATGAACATAGTTTTGCAGTAAAGTTTATAACTGCAAATCAGATCACTTTGTGCAGAAAGAAGTCCTAAGGGGTAGATGAATCAGTTCTCTGACGAACCTTTTTTGATGAAAAATAATTGCTATCTTAATGGAAATGTAAATGTGGCATTTCAAATTTATTTCCAGGCATCCAGTCAAAGCTACTGTGTAATAAACTCCCCTAAATTAGAAGTGCATGTTTTAAAGCGTCATTTGTGTTGGTCAGATACCAGAAAAAAATTCTTGTCAAAACTGGGAAAACAATAACCCATCACTGAAATTCCATTCTGGAAACAGCACTCAGCAGACTGTGCTACTGAATTGCCCCATTTGCATCTCTTGGTTTTTTGTTTTTTTTTTTTTACAGATCACACATTCGTAATAAGCTAGGAAAAAAACCAAACCAAAACAAAGCATCTCATTTGATATATTCAAAGTTAGTGTTATTTTAAAAGTTTGTCATCTCCTTCTAATTCAGTAATAAACAGCTTACTAGAGTTCTTCATTAGAATAAAATTTGAACTTGTATGTTAAAAGTATCAAAGGTTTGTTTGTGTGAAATTATGATACCCATTATTTATCTGGAAGCAATTAGCTCCTAATGAGCAAAATGGCAGATTCTGTTGGTAACTCCGAGTGGTAAGTTTGGGCTGCATCCTTTACCAGTGTGAAGAGTCTGAAAGCTGGTGTGGAAATGAAGTCTACTCCGGAGTGTATAGAAGAGTACCTTTTGCTAAGGACCAGATGATGTAGAGACAGGAAGAGGTATGAAAGCTATGAATTATCACAGCTGTCACATTCAATTTTTGGCAAAACCATAAAATTTTTGATCATTAATTAACCCCCAATAGAAATAATTAACAGCTTTCATATTTATTAAACGTGGAAAAAAATTAATCCATGGCTTGAATCAATGTCCCCAGAAGTCAAGAGACTTCTCATTGAGTTTAGCAGAATCTCCATCAGGTCCCTTGTTAATCCAAAGTAAAAAAAAAAAAAAATTATCTGAATTTAGATGGATAAGAGCTGATAGTGCCTGTGACTATTCCATCCTCATGAGTTTAATTATTTCTATATGCTTAATTATTTCCACTTATTAACCATCCATCATCTACGCTGTATTTAATTATTTCATCCATTCTTTCTCCTGTGTGCTTACAAACAGTTCTATAAATTTCTCAAATTGCAATAGGCATATATAATAAATAAATAACTTTACATTCTGCTAAAAAGTTGAAAGATTCAATTCACAACATGAAAGCCTGTTGTCTGCAATATCCTAAAATGGGCACATATTTTATAACTAGATAAATTTAATAAGGAACAACAGACACCAACTCACAAGAAAACTGCATTAAGAACTTTTAGAAATATTATCTGAGAGGTGCCACCAAAGTTGACTGTAACTATGTCACTTATCCCACTGCCTGGGTGAGAAAGCCACATTAAAATGACCAACCATGAAAGAAGGAAATTAAGGGTATGTTCTTTAAAGAACATACTTTTTTTGGGGGGGCTATTTCATAAATAAAAAGACATTCTGGTTTTTAGTAACATCCATCTTTACCTCTTATGCCATGCCTTTATTTATTCCATTATCAGTATGCCCACATAAATGACATCTACAATTCATTTAGTTTCTGTATGACAACTAAATGACAGTTGTCTTACTAATACAAATTACCAAACCACAAATGAAAGCCTATTATTTTCTCCTTTTTACTCAATATATCCGTCCTCAATACTCACCATAAGAGGTGAGTACTCATCATAATCCAATAAAATAGAAGGAACCTTCTCCCCCGATTCCTTAGTATTAATTAACCTTGCTTATTCTTGGCCAAGATCTCAAAAACCCAAATTCAAGCTCTTTAACAGAACCATTTAATTAATATCAGTACTTGTACTGGAACATTCTTTCAAAGATAGAATTTTAAATAATACGTACGCATCCAAAAGAAATAGGAGTTGACATGTCTTGCAAACAAAAGAAACCTCCAGAAAACCCAATCTTAAGCTTATAAAATACAGTGTTTAGAACTGGCTTCTTTTATAGCACTGGTTGAAGAATGCTTACCATCTACACTGAAAGAAAGGGAAGTGAAATTGTGTTTTAAATAGACATTTCCTTTGTTTCCATCTTAGAAACAAACGAGCGACAGCCTAAGGGCATGTTTAGTATACTTCTATGCAGTAGTGTACCAAATTCAGTATTCTTAAATTTTCTACTGTTTGAAAGAGTTGAATTGCAACTCCCAGTTCCCTATGAAAGAGAAATTGCTAAATTTGCTTTTCTTATAGAGGAGTCCAAGAGCTAATGCCACATAAAATTTTACAGGTCTATATAAAGGAACCGTATTCAACACAGCACTTGAAATTCTCCTGTAGAACATTCTGTTTATGAGCATATATTGCAGATGATTCACAAGCCTCTACTTGCTTTCCTTCAACTTAAAGTATTACATAAATCAAAAGACTGTGTATCTGATAACTACAGATAGCCTCACTTTAAAGATGGAAAGGTATATACAATACAATGATTTTCCCAAGATGACAGATAGAGCACTGAACTGTGACAGATCCCATATCTCATGCAGTATACAAAGCAAAATGTGACAGAAGGCAGTTAAAGATTAGGCATCACTCAAAACTAATTAATTTTTTAAATATCAGCTTAGCTGCTCTTACCTGAAATTCATTCCTGTCCTGCAGATCTGAAGTAAACAGTCTTAACTTCCTATCTGAAGCCGCAGTACAAAACCTATACTCAGACAAAGAAAAGACCTTCAGTCACTTTACAGTCATAACTGACATTTATCAGTTTTCCTTCAGTTCATACCTGCAAAGTGATATGCAAAGGAAAATTCAGATTTTGGAAAAATAACAACCAAGCAACCAAACCAAACCAAAAAGCTTCCATCTTATCTTTTCGACTTTGGTTACAAGCACAGTTATAATCTGAACTTATCTATAACAGTCTGTCAAGTCCCAAGAATCTCTTTTTGTGGAAAGAAACAAAAAATTTTACAAAGCTAAATCTGAATCAACTATCAATTACCTGAAATATGTCGCGTAAATGCAATGAAACTTCCCTTGGAAGAAGTGGCAGAGCACAAAACCAGAACCCTCATTGTCAGTGTTTGAAAATACTTAAATTCATAAACCAAGTTCTAATGTAGTTTAAACAAAACACCGTACAAAAATGCAGCAGTAAGCAACCATCATAATTTTGATGATGTTTACAAGCTACGGAAAACATTTTAATAAAATGCATATTTAATAGTTAACTATCTTTCTAGATTTACACCTCAGTGGGTCTTACAAATAGCATTTGACCTACTCCTAAACACAGCTCATACTATGCAGACCACTGCAAACAGCTTTTGCAAGCAGGCCAATAAATAGCGTCATCCTTTGTAAAGTTCTTCAAAGATTTCCTTCTTCACAGATGTACAAGAAAGAACTAAATAAATTTTAGGTCCATTAAAATAATGAAAAGGAAAAAAAAAAATATTTACTGCTAGTTCACGGGAGGAAGGGGAAACTGGCACAAATAGTAGGAAAAAACCCACAACACATTAAAAAACCCACAACAAAAAAGAATGACTCTAAGATTGAAAATGTTTTGCTGAAGTGTTCAGAGACTTAATCGGTGGTTCCTAAAGAGCTGGATTTCACTCATAGGTTTTACACTTATTCCAATATCATAGAATTAGGGAAAACAGATTAGAGACAAAGATTCATTGAACTCATTCATTTATACCTTATAAATACCTTATCTGAGGAGGTATAGCATCAAGTCTAGTTTCTGGACTCCATGCTATGGCATCAACTCTGATTCCATGATGAAATGTTCTTAGGGTCTTATACTGCATGCCTTCCACTTCTGCATCCTCCTCCTATAGAAAAATTGCAGTTAGCTAATCCAGAACAACATCTTGATGACTTCTAAGAATTCAGTTTGACACAAAATTTAAAGGCTTTCAAAATTACGTGTATCTGTGAACTTTTTTGACTGGAACACATTCAGAGTGAAAACCCGGAACATAAAGGAAGTATTAACTTGAGATACACAAGCACGTAAAAATACATGAACTGCTTGCAGTCTCAAGCCAGAGGCCAATGCAGAGAACAAAAATAAAAAGTGAGCTACAAAGATACTGAGCCCATTCTCTGTACATGTAATATCTTCACAGATACAACTGAAGCCATTTGTAACAGCATGGTAAATAAGCACACGCTGCAGTGAAAATAAACAAGGGGAACAAAAGCAAGCATGTCATTTAAGCTATCTTCTCTCCAAGCTGTTTGTGCTATGGCAAAAATACTAGCACTTCCAGAACAACAGTCTTCAAACAGCAAGAGCTAGAAAGGTACACTCTGTCATCTAACATGACCAAAATTACTAACTTGACTATTCTGCCCACTTGTGAGCACAGTGGAAAGTGGGAAAGGTGAAACAACAGTTGGGGTTATAGACTCCATCAATCAGTTAACCTCTAAAAAACTGTAAAAAGGTTTCAAAACATCTAATGGACCACCTCAAAGGGTATTTCTACAAATTTTCTCTATGTTGCAATTCTGCTTTAAAGAGCCTACACCAGAAACTAGACAGAGGACAACACAGATGACAAGAGGTTTTTGTGGTCATCACTAGGTGTTTTTTAAAGAAATTTCCAACATAAGACTTTGGGGAATAAGTATAAGACCAGTTATGCCATTATTCATATTAAAATACAAAAATAATAGTGTCTTATAGAGAAGTTGAAGGAAAAAAAAAGCTTAAAAATAGATTCCAAAGATAACAGTTTTCTCCTATTATTTTCAAGCATCTGGGAAAACAAAAACAAAACCAACCATAATTGAAATCTTACACAGCATAAAAATATATAGTATGCAGTATTTTGCATTTTCAAAACTTCCCTAATATGATGACTAAATAATTTCAAGGTAAGAAAACAGTCTGCAACAGTCGGTGAGAAAAATCCAATAAAAACAATTGGGAAAGCAGAAAAGCAAAGTAGGTAATATTTTATGCATATTTATTTTAAGGAAGGACTGTAGAAAAATAATCTATAAAATTAGCACAAACACTTTAGTTATAAAGTTGAAAGTAGTTCTAATCTTTGGTGTTTCAGAGGCTAGCTGAAAGCTTTAGAAGATAGTTTAATCTAAATAGCAAAAGTACATAGAATGAAATATAACTGTGCAAAAAAGGAGCAAATTACCCTGTGATGGTAAAGACTAGCATACAGCAAATATTAAGTCACGTATTTCCAATGTTGTGCACTTAAGTCCTCAGATAGGAGTCACCAACTTTTAAGTAAGAGATATTAAATGACGTTAATCTTCCTTTTTTCTTTGCAGTCTATTCAGAGTGCAATGATTGAATGAGAGGTAGCAGTTTTAAACTGAAAGAGCATAGGTATACATTAGATATTGGGAAGAAATTCTTTACTATGAAGAGTGGTGAGGCACTGGAACAGGTTACCCATAGAAGTTGTAGATGCTCCATAGCTGGAAGTGTTCAAGGCCAGGCTATAAGGGGCTTTGAGCAGCCTGGTCTAGTGGAAAGTGACCCTGCCTGGCGCAGGGTGGTTGGACTAGATGATCTTGAAGGTTCCTTCCAACCCAAACCATTCCATGATTCTATTAAAAATGGACTTCATACCAGCCAGGTGGCAATTTATACCAGTGTATATTTTTTACGTGTTTATATATATATACACACACACAATTTTCCTTTCTTGAAGGACAAATATCCCAAACTTCATGTAATAAACAAGTAAAATCCTCCCCCGATTACATGGCAGGGGAATTTCCATTACAGGAAAGAGACCAGGGTCTCTGAACTGCTGGCAAAGTAAGTTTCAGGAAGCAACTAATAAAATCAACAATAACATAAACTAACCTGAAATCTGCATGTCCCAATGACTACACAATTATTGCCACCATACGCAATAAGGGAGCACGCATCTCCACTATCAAATGGATTGAATTTTACCACATGCACGTAATCTTCACAATCCACAGTGTAATTACTGTTTCTAGAAGAATCTTGCTTCATATTCAGTGGACTAAGTCAAGGTATCACAGAAGGGATGTCTTCTCCAAGATGAAAATCTATATTCCTAAATAGAAAGTTTATAAAAGCAAGCATTACTTATTTGCGTGAAGGAAAAACGTAAAAGGTATTCACGGCACAAGAAAATTTCTTCTAACTCCATATTTAAAAACACAGAAGCTGCACTTAAGCTCAAATTTAGGAGTAGCATATAGTTTCATCAATCAAAAGCTTAACAGCATACTTTTAAAACTGTCTCTTCAGCAGTAACACAGATTTTGTGCTACTGTTGGCAACCCAAGATAAGAAATTAAGTAACTGTACACACCATAGAAGTCACATACAGAATTTTCAACTAAATGATAAGAAAAGGCACATTGTTACCTTCAAATTGTCTTTACTTGTGTACCTCTTTAAAGACCTGTATGTGTCTAACTAAAAGTGGAGTTAATCAAAGCTGCAAAATTGTAAATGAGAATATTGTCATACGTAATATTTAAACATGGTTTCCAAGACTTAAGCCACCCCAGCTGCAGACAGAGCACCCACACCTTTGTGTGCCAAAGAAGTTATAATTCACTGTATTAAAACAATTTAAAACACAACCAAACCAAGACCAAAAAAAACCCCAAAACAAAGCAACAAACCAAGACAAACAAGATCCTGTACTAGAACACAAGAGACCAAGATGCACAACCAATTCCAGAAACATTCTTTTCAGTCCTAATACAGATTTAAGACTAGTTTAAGACATTTTGAGAAATCAGACCTTTAATCGCACACCACATGGAAAGCCAACTTTAAATCTCAGACCTTTGACTGCTTTAACAATATGGTTTCAGCATCCAAGCATATTTTGCTTGGGAGCCAGCCAGGTTAGACGTTGGCATCACTGAGATGCAAAGAGGCTCTCCATAGTAGCAATGCTTATTTATTTATTAATACAACAAACCACCACATTAACATAAATACTTTGGCCATATAACTTGTATAGCTATACTCCTAAGGCCAAATACAAGTTTTAATCCTATATGTAGTTTTCTTCCTTTAAGGCTTCCCACAAGACACCAAACTAGCTCTAAGTGAAAATACCAAGAATACTATTGTTTTCTTCCCTTGAGGAAATTCAATCAGGGCGACTGAACCGTGTGGGTGTCCGCTGCCTTCCACCCTTAATCTCCGACTGCTTCCTTTTCCCTTCAGAGTCCAGCTGCTACTTCCGAGTGAGGCTGCCAGAGGCTGTCCCGGTCCCACAGCAGTACCGGTCCAAATGCAGGGTCGAGAACCCAGCTCGGCCAGCCCAGCTCCTTGGTCTGACCGGGCGAAGCTCTAAATTGCTCCGCGCACCCCGAGACAAAACACATCCCCTACCCCCGTCTACGCACGCACCTCTACAGTCTCCTATGAGCCACCAGCACCTCTCCCCCTGAAACCGACCAGCACCTCCGAACCCAGAGGCACCAACTTTGTGCTTCCGGGGCAGGGGCCCCCGCTCGCTAATTGGGCAGCTGCGGATGATTTAAATTTAAACCGCCTCTTGCTGAGGGCTGTTACATGCTGCGGTTGTTCTATCGTGTCAGCTGTGCTGGGTTTCCTGCAGGTAGCTCCGCTGGAAAAGCAGGAGCTTCAGGAGGTCTGCTGCTGGGGCGGGGGGGGAAGGCTGTGGTGTTCCTCTGGGAGAGACGGAGGTGTTGCGGTTTCACGTAGCGCCTGAGATGGGGGAGCTGCGTAAGGCTGGAGGGCAGTGAGTGGCGCTCTGGGGCAGGGACAACCGGGTGAGGGTGGCGGTAGTGGTAGCGTGGGCCCTTAAGGGTTTTGTTGGTGTGTTTGGTTTGGGTTTGGTTTTTTTCCTTGGGCTTTTTTGATTTCTTTAGGTTGTTTTGCTGAGCGCTTGCTCTTGAGGTACATGTCTCGTTCCTTGGAAACACCTGGGGGGTGGGGGAGAGAAATGCCCCTGGAGAAATATTTGCTTTCCCGACGCTGACTCGAGCCTGCCCATCTTTTTCATCCTCCACGGCCCACGTGTTTCGTTCATGTCAATGTAAAATAATAAAGTAGATTGTCCCCCTCAAACACTTTGATGAGTAATTGCAGTTGCTCCTGTACTGTTACTGTAGTGTTAGGGAGCTGTCTTTCTTGAAATAACAAGCTGAAAGAAGGAAATTTTGTTCAAGACTCTTGTGTACCTTGTGTCTTGACAGATGAAAAAGGTGAAAAAGACCAAAGCATAACATAGTCAATTTCAAAACTGATACTAAAACCCATCCCTGAAGGAAATAGGGGAAATAATGATTTAAGGAGGGGGGGGGGAAAGTAACAAAATAATTTAGTGATGTAATTGTTATTAAGTCTTAAAAACATTTATATCTCTTGCTTCCAGGTTTAAAACATTCCTGTAGGTACTGGTCTGAATGTATAGTGAATGTGGATAGTACAGAAAGCACTGGCATTCAGACTGGCTGCTTTCAGAGACAAGAGACTAATACTTGCAGTAATGTTTGTTCTTTTACGTTGGCATAATCTACAAGGAGAGTAAGGGGCCTTCATGAAGACTTGTCGTGTGTGAGCACTTTTAATCCCTTATCTTCACAGGCGTTCTGTCACAGTGAGGTGAGTCTCACGAGCTATTTGATTTACTGGAATGAGTTTATTCTAAGAACTTAATCTGCAAGAAGATAAAACGGGGCTTGCAGTTTATTGGGAGGTGGAGGCATGCACAGGTGTCTTGCATAGTTATATTCATTTTTATTTCTCTTAATTATATGTCTTCCACTCTAGACAATGATTGCTTTTCAGCAAAAAGTTTTAAACTTGATCAAGTGTTTCAGAAGACAATGGCCTTTATTTTCAAACTCTGAAAGGACTACTGTATGTGGAGCAGACTGCATGCTGATGATGTTACAACTGTCAATGGCTGAGTTCAATAAAGAGGTTAGCATTCCTTCAATATATTCTTGGTACTCAATGCATCTCAAGCTTGGTTTTATTCGTGGAGTTTTTGCTTTGGTGCCTCCTTGAAATAGCCATTTTGGTCACTTCATTGTTTTAACTGAGGATCAAATGCAGCAAGGCACTTAAATTAGTATGATTAAGCACACTGATTCAGGGCTTAGAAAAAGGAGTACAAGACAGATGGGAGGATGGTAGTGTTTTAAGTGTTTATCTGAATTCTAAACTTTAATATGAAATTCAACACCTGGGTGGTGGTTAAGCACAGCAGTCCTGAGTGCCTATATTTTAAAAATGGGTAGTGACCATCTGGGGAAGGCAGGAGGGAACATAGTATTGCTGAAATACACATCACTCCCTGTTTTTAAAACCAATTCACTGTTGAAATAGAAAACGCTTTGCTATGCAGTTAGTCCCAGATAGTTTGCAATACCTACAAAACACTAAAAAAATTATATATTTAGGCATGAAATGTTGCTACTGAATTTCAGATGTATAAAATAATAGTACAAGGAAACTTAACACACTGCCCTACCAAGAAGTGAAGATGCTTTATGATATGCATATGAAACACCATATTTGCAATGTCGACCATGGAATGAAAGGATGGAACTTAAGCTATTGGCCAGCTGACATATGCTTACCACAAAACACAATTTTTTTTTTAATTAATTAATTTTGAAAACAGACTCTTGACAAAAGGGCTGTATAATAGAATACACTGTCATGGTGGGCACGTAATCATGAAGGTTAATATCTGGAGTGCAGTTTTATTTGGATTTAAAATATTTTTGCAGCACTAACACAAGATTTGCTCTGCAAGTCCTTGGTCTGGTGAGGAATGATGTTCATTTATTAGATATCATATTGAAGTTTTACTTTAATTTGGTATTTCTGGAAGATTTTTATCTGTTTAAATTGGGTTTTAATATAGTTTCTTTCTCCTATGTTTGTATGCTTAATTTTGAGGACCTGAAATGGAAAACAAGTGCTTTTTAGAAAACATATATACCATTTTAATATTCAGGTAGTCTATGGAATAGGATGCAAGTTCATAGTGCTGAATTACCATAACCCATGTACAAATTAGAAGGCAAAATTCCTCAAAGTAATGTGCATGAGTGCTCTTGCATTTTCACTCTTAGTTCTTTGTCTAGGCAATACCAAAATAGTTGAATTTCAGGACTTTGGAATCGTACGTTTAACCAGGTCTGTTGGGAAAGATGTGCTAAGTGTGATAGAAGCCTAAAGATGGAACTTTTAGGCTGGAACAACTTAAATTATTAGAGTTGGTCCTGATGTGTTCTTGTATTTGGTTTTGTATTCCATTCCTAATGATGTTAGTGACATAAAAATTGCTTCATGTCAAAACGTCCCGAAATAAAATAAATCCTTTG
>JAAGNO010007685.1:27917-39345 GCA_033439905.1 Ceryle rudis | reverse complement strand
CAGAAACCCACAGCACCAAAACAAACAAAAAAAGAAACCCCAAACCAAAACCAACCAACCAAAACAAAAAAACTCCAACAGAATAAACAAACAAAAAACCCAAACCCAACCTTAAGACAATTATATACTCTTTCCTCAATGTCCCTGTATAGAAATTTAAAGAGTTACAGCATCAATGTGCAGTGGTAACAGAGAAGTCTTGCTAAAGAAACTAGTTTGCTATATGAGGTGCCTTTATATTTTCAGTGCAGTAGTTGTAGTCAGCATAGAGACATCTCAGAAATAGTTGGAAAAAGATGAGTAAGAATTCTTTCTCCAAAGAACCACTGTAGTCCCTCATTCAAAATAATCAAATCTTGTATGCAGTGACCTCACTGCAGACAACAGCAAACCAAGGAAAAACAATGAGCATGTAACAGTCACTGAAACAGCTGCCTTCTCAAATTTTTCTGGTTGAATAAATATGGAGAATTTGAAATCTCAGTTCCAGGATTAATTTTTTTTATCTCCTAATGCTCTGTTGCCATTGTGTTTAAAAAAAAAAAAAAAAAGAGGTATGTGCTTGGACTGGATTTATTACTTCTTCCTCACGGTTGCCAGAGGTGACACTTCTCTATCATGTGAAGAAGTTGTCTTTTCTGGCATCTGTGTCTTGTAGAAATCTTACAAAGCCAGAATAGAATATTTTCCATTGGGAAGGTGAGGTTCTATGAACTGTACTTGATCCCCAGGAAATCTTTAGTAGAAAGGCAGAATACGGGCAGGTTTACTTTCTTTGCTAGAGTAACTTCAGCTGTACTCTTTGCAGACTTAAGAGCTATATGATTTAGTGGTATAGTCTGAAATTATTATTTATATAGAATTGAAATTACTGCACCTGTGTCAAATGTATTGTATTATCTTTACTTTCATCTTTCTGGAGGAATACCAAGGCTTTTTATTCTGTTGCCTTAAAATTTCATGCATATTTTTTTTTTTCAGGCATATTATTTTTGGATTATCTCTTGTTTTCAGTGTCTTTATAATATATAAAAACATATGGAGACTTTAAGAATGGGGTGTCTGTGATGATAGAAGCCTTAACTGTAGAATTTTCAGAAGCTTTAGGTACACATTATTTTTATTTGTACTCTTTAAATATATTACCGAAGTCAGTTTTTACATGCTTATGTTATAATTGTTCTTGGGTCACATTGCCCTTTGAATAGCCAGTAGTTGTTGTGAGGTCAACATGAGCATTTAGAGAGCAGCAACAACAAGCAGATTCTATACCCTCTGTTAATAAACTTTTTTCCAAGCTGTCAAAAGGCCAATGTAAATATAATAATATATGGGTCACTTTCACTTTGGCTTAGGTTTTGTTTGTGTTGTGGTTGTTTTGGTTTTTTTAATACTGTTGCACTGTTTAAGTATTGATCTTGCAAATATTTATGGTGAGATGTACAAAGCTTGCCATTAAGAGGTATTCTGTTGATTTCAGTTAAAATATTTCTGCTATCAACCAGCTGTTTTGCAGATCTGTAGGAGAGGTTAACTTCAACATACATACATTCCACGTATGTCTACAGTTTCATATTTCTGGATATTTCTTTTAGATGGCAACATCTTTTATCCGAACCGTAGAACTTGGAGGAAGAGCCTGTGCATCTTCATTCTTTGATCCTTTAAGAGTCCATGTAAAGGGTCTTTCAAACTTTGTTAATTTCATTGACAAGCTGCAAGAAATTATTGGTGAAATCTTAAATCCGAGGTAATAGAATTTCTGTTATATTTTTTTTTTGTGTTGTTGAGCACCTAATTTTTTAATTATTTCCTAGGAAGGACCTGGTGAAGTCACTGGTTTTGAATGTTCTTTAGAAGAACTGAGCTAGTGTTTGGGGCAGTCTTATGAATGTGAGGTTAACAAGAGAAGCGTAAGTGTACCGTAGAAATTTGAGTTGGTGAGCGCTGGCATTAGTACAGAGAGAAGAGTAATTTTCTTAAGTATTATAGAAGTTATTTATTTATAATTAGTAATTTTTATATACAAAACTTTAGAAAAGCTGTTGTAATAGTTCTGTCCTTGATACTAAAGAATCTCTTTTTTAGTTTGAATTGAGTCTACTCCACACAATTGAAACCAAAATGTTATAAGCAAACCAGAAACATTATTTAAATTACTATTCAGGTTGCACTGAAGCTGGAAGTGGGAAGCATTTCTGAAGTTGTTTTGCAGTTTTTGTTATACTTTTTAATTCTGCTTCTTTGGTCTTTCATTTCAACATCCTGGATGCCAGAGACATACTGTCTGTGCTGGTGATTAAGGAAAACTTTTGACTCGGCATCTAACATACGGATTTTTCTTTATTTAAATCATATCTGGCACAATGTTTAAAGATGAGAAAGGGAAAAACATGTATGTGCATGAACTTATGTTTTAGGGTAGAACCACCACTTTTCAGGTATATATAGTTCAACAAAGTAACATAAAATATGTTTAAGGCATGTGAGAAAAAGCAGAGTGGGCTGGCAGTTACCAGTTTCTAATTGGGAGAATTTGCTACAGTTTTAAGCTATTTATTCTGTTGCTTTCTCTGCTGCACTTGATATCCCATTTATTCTGGAATATAAACTTCATTACTATCAGATTCTGGCATGTTCATTTGGTTGCATGTATACATGTAGGTTTTATTGGTTGTGTCACTGACCCAAGAATGGAACCTCACTGTAAACACACCTATGCGATGTTTCTAGTATCTCTTGTACTCTGAATAGGCTTTGTAACCTCACAATGTAGAATACTACTATTGTTTTTATATATGTATCTATATTAGCTCAGTGCTTATAGAAATACACATACCAATCAGTTGGCTGTCTTTGAGAGGATCTTCATCGGTATGCTGAAGTTCTCAATTATTATAGGACTAGTATACAGCTTAGAAACTGTAAGGGTCACAACATTGGTGGAAGAAAAGGATGTTTTTCTTAAGTGTTTGGAAAGTCATATGAGCAAGGACTGTCTGTGTGCCCTGCCTGTGATGGTCGCATGGTCATTATGAATTCCAGAAGATGCAGTTTTACACAAGAAATTTCTCTATTTCTGTTATTATTGCAATCTAAAGAGCAGTGGGGGGGAAAAAAAAAGGCAACAATGCAGCAAAAGCTTCGGTTCTGTAGTCTTTAGAAGCCTGCTGAGAAATCTGAGAGCAAAACGGACAACACTATCTGTGGTATTGCTGTTTTTCTGATGTAGAGATTAGCCAAGCTGCAAAACCCAGATCTCGGTATTTGTTAGGCTGCAAGAAAAATGCAGTATTTTTTGGTTGTTTACCTAATGATTAGAAGTCTTGTTTGGTTTCATCTTGTTCCGGTGGACATCTTATGAAACTTGAACTTGCATAATATACAAAGTAGCCAAATAAATGCCAGGTTCATTGTGGAACGTATGTTGAAAAGAGGGTTTCTTCATCTGCCTCAGTCAAATTCATTTTCTTTGGAAACCTAGAAACCGAGTTGAAGTTGGACAAGGGTGGAATGTGCTTAAGAATATTTTGAATGTAGTAGCACATACGGTGCAGCCAAGTTATCTTCTAACCTATGGAGAAGATCAAAAATGTTTCTCCTCCCCAAGTCATTCATCTAAGAAAGTGAACAGTAGATGAGATGAGGGAAGGGAAAGCTATCAAACAGAGTGGAAATTCAATGAAACTATTATTTGATTCAAATACGGCAGTAAGTGCAAGCATACCTGATAGCAGGGGAAATGGAATTATATAATGAACTTTGGTAGTTTTGAGTTGTAGTCCCTGAGCAGAATGAACATTCTTACAACTTGCTGGTGTTTTCAAATAGTTCAGGTTTCTTCTCATTCTCCAGGTATCTAATGCTAGAAGAAATCCTTAATCTTTCAAGATTCAGTAGCATGAACATTCCTTGAATTTCAGAGATGCTGTATAACTTCTAACCCCAAAACTATTTACAGATTCTGTGCAAATAAGATCTGGAAAATGTTTATGCAGTAATTAGTCTGTATGTTCTGCTTTTTGTGCCTGTTTCTTGATAAGAAGCTTCAATGTTGTATTTGTCAGTCAAGTGGATGATTGTTGTACACCTGAGCATCTGGAAACTTCTTTCTGTTTGTATAAAATGAAGAAGTGCAGTACTAATCCATCATTCTGAAAATCCTTTTCTTTTAGGCCAGATAATAATGCTTCTTGCATCTGGAAACAACTTATTCTATTTCTGGAATGACTTTTTTTTCAAGTTTGTAAAAGACGTGCATGAGATTTTTGGTTTTTTTAAAACCGAATGATGGAAAGGCGTTTGTCTTACTGATTTCTGCACTTGTTGGTTCATACAGATATGTGTATGTATATACAAATATACAGTCGAAAAGTCCCCACTGAGTTTTGTAGAGTAGCAAAGTTGGTAAGTAAATTTTCCTCTTGAATTGGGCCCTGGCTCTGCTGTAACCGTTGACCACTAGGTGACACTATTGCACAGCTTCACATTAATAGCTGTTTCGATGTCAAGTTCGCTGTATTGTTTCATTCAACACATTTGAGCCAGTGGGATGCTTTGCAGTGGGTCTTCACTTTGGGTCCGTGAGCTGTCTTCTGCAGTCGACTGTAGAAGTTACACAGCTTGATGTGATCGTGCGTATGAATTAATGTATTCAACTTTCCCTTCTCGTGACAAATGCTATTTATGTGTTGCCTTTGTGAAGCTGTGATTGCGTCTGGAGATGCAGTAGTATTTTGGGAGTGAAAACATATGAGACTTTATCTAGTCTTGTGCTGAATGTTTGAGTTCATTGAAGAATGTCCACCCAGCACTGGAGTTTTGTGTTCTAAAGTTGCTTGAAAGGTGTGCAAGCATGTGCAAAACATTGTCTATAGGAGTCCCTAAACTTAAGATCATAGAATAATTCAGGTTGGAAGGCACAATAGGATGTTTTTGGTCCAACATCCCTCTCAAAACAGGGTTGCTTATGGAGTCAGCCTAGGTTAATCAGGGCGTTATCCAGTCAAGCTTTGTGCAGTTGCTATCCTTGAAGGTTTTCAGTCTCCCTCTTGGCAACCTGTTCTGCTGCTTGAGTGTCCTCATGGTGAAAAGTTTTTCCTTCTTATTGACCTGGGACCTCTTGTTTTAGTTTGTTGATTCTTTTCCTTCAACTAACTGCTAACATGAGGAGCCTGGCTCCATCTTCTTGATTACCTCCTAGTAGGTACTGGAAAGCTCTTAGATCCCCTGAAGCCTTTTCTTCTTTGGTTTGAACAAGCTGTTCCCTTAGCTGCCTCTCAGAGGGCATGCTTTCCTGACCATCTTGGCAGCCCTCTGCTGAACTTGCTCCAGTTTATCAGTGTCTTTCCTGGACTGGGGGGCCCAAAACTGGATGCAGTATTCTAAATTTTGTCCAACGAGTGCTGATTAGAGGGATAATCACATTCCTCAGACTACTGGCTACACTGTTGTTGATGCAGCCAAGGATACTGTTGGCCTTCTTTGCTGCCAAGGCACACTCCTGGCTCACAGTTAGCTTGCTGATCATGCACCAAGACTCCCAGGTTCTTTTACATATTGCTTCTCCCCAGACTGTGCCATTGCAAGGGGTTATCCCTTTCCAAGACTTTTCAAGTCATGTTCAATTTAATATGGTTCCTGTCAGCCCATTCCTCCCATCTGCTTGGGTATCTCTGCTTATAGAACTTTATCACATGTGATTCCATTCAGTGCATAAGCTGAGATCTGCTCTCCTAAAGTCACTGTCTATATTCTGCTACTTACTTTCCTCACTCTACTACTTCACGATTGCTACAGCCAAGGTTGTGATTGATTTTTTTTTTTTTTTTTTTTTTTTCCTTCATATCCCTGACCAATTCTTTCTTCCCTAGTGAATAGGAGACCTAGCTGTGTGTAATCCCCCATGGGTGGCCCATCCAGTATACCTGACACCCTCTAGAAATCTTGACTGCTTGCACCTCATTGTGATGCTCTTCTAGCAGATTGGGTATGAGGGTGGGGGTGGTAAGGTGCCCTGTAAGAACCAGGTCTCTGAAGCAGAGCCTGCTGAGATTTGCTTTAAGAATACGTTGCCTGTTTCCTGATGTCTTGGGTTGTCTGTAACAAACTTTGACCCTCATTCACAAGCTTTCAACAAGCCGTTTGTCTGTCCAGTAGAAGAAATCCTCCATACATCTGAGCTGCTCCTGCATATATAGGGCACTTCCCCACTTTGTCTTTCCTGAAGAGCCTGTTGCATTCATCATTTGCAGCATTCCAGCTGTTGGGCTGTCCCACTGTGTTTTGATTATTAAAATGAAGTTGTAGCTCTGTAACTGTGAGGAGCTTGTATTCCTTCTAAGTTCTTTTATTGTGCTTTACTGGACAAATAACTTTGCAAATACTCTATAACAGTGTAATGTGCTGTTTCTCAGTAAAACACTGAGAACATAGATACTCTAACCTTAGTTTCTGAACTCATAACATCTTTGTAATGAAAAATATTCTGGTGTTTAAATATTTACAGTGAAAGTTAATAATTACATGGAACGACCCTAAATTAAGACTATATTACCATTCTACTATGTTAACAAACATTGTGGTTGTGACGTAATTTACAATGTTCTTGAATTCTGAAGAAACGGAAAAATATCACAAAGGTTTCTGTAAGAAAGTAAGGAAAACTTCAGGTTTAAAACAGACTTATATTTTCCCTGAAAATTCTTGCCACCTAAGACTAACGTGCTTTAATGTTTTGAAGTAAATTATCTGTTTTATAACCCTACACATTTAGCTTTAGAATGAAAATACTGATACACTTCAATCTGATTCTCTTCATTTAAACTTCATGTTGAGAATGCTTTAAAATATATTTAGAAGTAAATAATTAAAAAATAATAATAAATGTGGTTTAAACTGGATTTGCATGAAAATAGAAAACTTGAAAAAGATAATTTTTTGAGAGTAACTCTGACTTAAGACATCACAGTTGAAACGTGGTATCTTAAGTGCTCCAATTGTATGGTACTGCATTTAACTGTGGTTTTTGTAATTTTCTCTTAATTTCCTAATTTAAGCTGGTGCTGGAGAATGCACTGACCACTGTGTCCTAGATATTGAAATTCAAGTATAGTCCCTTACTTAGAATACATGGAGGCTGTGGCTCTCTGGCACTTTGATATCAGCATTGGATCGAAAAGTCTTATGATTATACCATCATACAGATATCCAACTGCTAGTTCATCTGTTTCTATGGCTTCCCTTTAATCCAGATTTGAGAAGCAGTCTGACAGCTCCTTGCCCATAATTCCAGTCTTGATAATTTTCAGTAAATTGCAGGCAAGTGATTATGTCTCAATGAAACTATTAAGTTGGATATATTACGGTGGGCCAATGGAACTGTACTCTGGAATATACATGACTGCTCATCAAGAATCTTATTTTAAGAATAACACTTGTTTAGTTTTATAATAGCTTCATCACTGGACTTGAGGAACATTGCTTGGTATGTAGAATATCCAAAACTAATCTTGGTGAGAGCAGATACTGATATTGACTTTGTTTTTTGGAGTTAAGTTCTTGGGGAGGTACCAGATCTTTTATATGGTGGCACTTCCTAAGGAAAGAGTCACTCTGGTTTCTTCCACCAAGCTAAAAGATAGAAACTTTTGGCAATACTGCAAAAGCGGCAGCAGCAACATGGAAAAATGCTTAGCAACAGCATTCTTTTTCTGCTGTGTTTTTATTGTGGCTCTAAAACTGCAAACCTCTTAAGGGCCTAAGGTAGGGTTTTCACCTAATATTTAGTTCTATGTGGTTAAAATATTAGAGTAATAATTCACGTGTCCATTGTTTGAGGTGGAATTTTTGAGTACTGTGAGAGTTTTGGTACAGCTACTTTTTTCTTTTACAGATATATTTAAAATCTAGATTAGTTTACTGATACAATTTTATTGTTGACATTTTCAGATCTAAAAAACTTAGCAATTTATGCTTATAACATAATTAGAAAGAACACTGGGTTTGCTTTAAAGGCAAAGTTATTGCTCTTCTAAGAGCATTTGTATTTTTTATTGTTTCTTAGATAAATTTTGTCCTGCTCTTCTACCCAGGTAGACGAAGCTCTAGTTGACATCCCACCTTTTGTGTTGGAGAATAGAATTAGATGGCTACTTTCTTTGTATAGCTCTAAATTAAGAAAAAAAAAAAAAAAAAAAAAAAAACACAAAACTGTTCAGGAATAACAAAGAAAAAGGCTGTGATCCCCTTCCACCCCATGATCTGTAATCTGTATTAAGACATCTGTTCCCCAAAAACTAAGTTAGATAGCTCTATATTTGTTATCTGTTTTTCACCTCTGTTGGAGAAGATGAAATTTAATGAATAAAAATCTTGACCTTCAATAATAGAATTTTGATATATTATTTTCTTTTCATGGAATAGGCCTCAGAAATCTGTTCTGCTTTTTATCAGGTTTTGAATATTGTCCATATCCTCAACTCCCCCCCTTTTTTTTTCTTTCTGTATACTACTTTAGTCTTTTCCACATAGATGTGTTTCCAGAAAAGAAATAAAAATGCTCTGCATCATATTAACTTGGCACACTAAGGCCCCAGTTATGTAAGAGGAGGTCTTACTGGTGTTTAGATTTTAGGTAAGCAGAGGAGCTTGTTGATCTGGTAATTTCATCAGGAACAAAATAAGACAAGGCATGCAATTAGTTGCTTATAAATTAGTTACCTCAACCTAAGAAAAGATGGTTTGATAAGGAAAATAAAATCAGAAATAGATAGGACTGGGACAGAGATGGCAAAAGGGTTCAAGCAGGCACATGATCTGAGAATATTTTTGGTAGACGCTACCAGTGACAGAGAAGATATGATTTATACAATGCCTGGTTAATAAGTAGAGTTTTGTTTTGTAATATTTTCTTTTTTCTTAACTCCGTTTAGAAGCATTGATGCAAGTAAGGCATTTTTAGCATGTATTTCATTTTTATCTTCATGCAGGCATCTGTTCTTCTCTGGCTACAAGACAGGTGAGATGAAACCACCTGAACATAGTCTTTAGTTGTGTGATCGCATGCTTTCCCCTCACCCACCCACCCAGCAGTCCTGGCTTTTGTGGATAGGAAGAAAGAGCACAAATTGAGATTGTGTAATGGAAGACACTAGTGTTTGCTGGACCCAGCTGCTGAAGAGAATGAGAAATAGTGGAGGGGAAAGGTGCTTGGTTCTAGATCCCTTTTACTATGGACTTGCTATGGAATACTAGACAGACATTCTGATGATCACATTTGGACATTGCCAAGTACACTCAGTGGAAAATCACCTTTGTACCGATGGATCCAGCCTTTTGTGTCTGAACATTCCCTTCTGGACAGCAGAAGGTAGTTGCTTCTAGGCAGTTGGGTTGTTTTGGCTTTTAGAATTACTCTGATGGATTTCCTTTGGTCATCTCTGTCATAGATAGCACTGGGTTGTCTACTCCAACTGTCTTGTTGGAGTTTCGTTCAATTCCTACCTTTTGACAAAGAAATTTTGTTGTATGTGACTGAACAGAAAATCATATATTTGTGTTTTGAAAAAAAAAGCTATTTTACATCTGCCATATTGGTAAAAGACAGATTTTACTGCTAACTGGATTTGATAAGAATCCTCCTTAAGTATGATTTAAAAGACTAGGGTTGAGACTGAAGCACTTGATCATAGAATATTTCGTGTCAGCAGCCTATGATCTGAACAAAACATCACAGAAACTTGTTAGCAGGCACACTGACTAGAGGGGAACAGGGTGTCTCCAATTCTCTGTTGCTTTAGACAAATGACATTGCTTTTCTTAATATATCAAGTTCGTTCTTGAATTCAGTTAGGTTTCTTGCTCCTCTGTCAGAATTAAGAACTAAAATTCTTAACTTCTGCTGTAAAAAAAAATTTCTGATGATAGATAACCTTGCCCATATTGCACCATATTCAAAACAAATGGTTGCTACCCTCCTAGCTGTTAGGAGCTGCAAAGTAGGTAAAGTTTTCAGCCTTATTACATTCATATAAACATTTTATTTAGTACAATGCCAGGTAGCTTAAAGTTCATTTAAGGTCAACTCATTTTCTACATAATATAAACCTATAAAAGAGTACTATCAGAACAATCTGGCATAGGGTGTGCTTTCATTAAAAAACAAAACAGTAACCTTGCCTGCCTCCCCACCCCCCATGCCCTTAAAGAAAAGCAACAACCAAAACCCCAAACTGCATTTTTAGCACATTTTCCTTTTGTCTTAATGCTTTTAGTTAATCTTTTTAAACCTCACTAACAATGAAGTTCTACTAGAGGGTCCACAGTTGCTCAGGTAACTTAGTAGAACTATTATACTGTTGAATTAATTTATAGTTTCATCTTATAGTTTTGAAACTGCTAGATGCAATCGGTTAGGGCTTTTTGTAGTAAGCTTTGAAATATTAATGTAATAGCACAAATGAGGTGGATTCAATACTTTATAAATATATTAAAGACTAATAAACCAAACAAAATAACTTATTTTGGTATATCATATCCTAGTGTAAAGTGGCATAAGCTGTGGCACAGTGTTTCACTACTGATCCACATATTAGATCAGCATTTTGTCTTGGCCTGTTTATAAATTCTAGTTGAAGTATGAATAAACTTTTCCTTTGCTTTGCTCCAGTTAGTACTGTGTATATCTGATGTGGGACTGGAACTCTTTCCTGGAAAAGAAGGAATATGGGGAGAAAAAGAGATTAAATGAACTTTACTTCTAATAGCAAATATCCTTAGCTGGCATTGGGTAGTAGAGGCAAAAAAACTCCCTGTATTAAATGTTTTTATCGCAGGTTTTGTTTTGCTTTTCTCAGTGAAAAGCTACAAGGGAACCAAGTCATGTACAGAGCATAGCATTTAAATTAAGGGCATGATTATATTAATTAACTGATGCCCAGTGCTACATGAATAATACTACCTTTTCTTCCAGCACACATAGATGTGAATGTATGGAAATGTGTGGAAATTATAATGATGTAGATAAGCTCAAGTTCTCTGTAGACAGAAAAGACTAAACTTGGCTTTCAAAGATAACTTCAGTGGATAACTTCACCTGTTTGTTTTTCTTGGAGTTGTAGGTTCAGCACAGTATTTTTCTCATTTGAGGATATTATTTTGGAAAGTGTCATTTTAGGGCTGAGGGAAATAAAGCAGCTTGGCAAGAAGCATCAGGCAACTTGGCTACATTTCCTGCATGAATCTCTGAGAGAACTTTTCTTCAGCAGTGCTCTCTTCTTACCTTTTGACAACTTGCACTGCATGATTTTTTTTTTTCTTCCCCTTGAACTTTTCATTCTCTTGTGGTTAGACCGAATTGTGTTTTTTGGAGAAGAGGTACAACATCTTTTTTTTTCTTTCTTTTTTTTTTTTTTTTTTTTTTTTTTAA
>JAAGNO010007685.1:0-14230 GCA_033439905.1 Ceryle rudis | reverse complement strand
AAAAACAAACAAAAAAAAAAAAAAACAAAAAAAAAAAACAAAAAAAAAAAAACAAAACCACAAACCCAAAAAGTGGAAGGTCTAAAGTCTGTGGTTCACACATATAAACTTTCTTTGGCATCTTAGAAGTCTGTAACGCTTGCTTATAATTTTATCTTTTGTAGATTAAATTTGTGATGGTGAACTCTCTTTGCTTACTTTACAATGTGGATAGTAACATGATTAACATGTTAAACTGAATGGCTGCTTGGGGCTATACAACTAGTATCTTAGGGCAACACTGAGACTGCTAAACCGCCTCTAGTAATCACGATCAGTCGTCTTTATGGCTTTTTTCCAGTGTATCCTGTTGTACTGGAGAAACAAAGTACAGCATGGAACTGAGGCCAAATACCTCAAGATGTTTTTCCATTTAAAAAAGTGAAAATAAAAATCAAGCAGTTGAGAGTGTGAAGGTTCCTCAATTTATATCGGCATAGAATCCTTTTACTCAAGATAAGACCTTTTGACTGTTTCATGATATGTTTGCCATTCTCTCTGTCTGTGTATCAGCCGAACATTTTCCGCTAAACTAGGCTATATTCCTTTAAGTCCAAAGTTATTCTCATATTCTTACATTCACTTCAGTCTTGCTTCTCCTTCCAGGTAACAGAAATTGCTGTTGCCAAACTAATTATTCTTCTAACTAAAACTCAGATAGTTCCCTGGCTATCTTTTATTTCCATCCTCTCATACAAAATCCTACTTGCTTTCTTGTATCATTCATCTTTCATTTTGTCTTTCTAGTTTTCTTCTCACCTTTAACAATTTCTACAGAGTTTCTTTTGCATGTTTCCACTTCTTCCTTTTCTTACATTTTCTATAAAGTCTTTATAAGGCCATGTCTATCTTTCCTCTTTGTGTTGTCTTTGGTAGAAGGTAGCACAAACAGAAGTTCAGCTTTCATCTTTATATGAACAGTTTACAGATCTGCATCTGACCTAAGTGTCCTTTCTGTCAAAACTGACATCTCTTGTTACTTCTGTACCATCATGTGAATACCAGGCTGTTGATCTTGAGGTAGTATGTCTATCTTTCCTGGTATACTTAACACTGAGGATGTTATCCTACCTGCTACTTTTTTACTCTATAATCCCCTTGGAATATATTCTTCTCTACCCATATGTTCACTCAACTATAATTTAATAAATGTTCATTTTGCTTTTTGATGTGGTGCACTGTATTTTTCTTGGACATGATAAATGCAGCTTTAGCCTATCTTTCTTCACTGAGACTGCTGTACAAAAAGTTGTTATTCAAGTGATTGGATGCTAGATTAGATTCTTCTGTTTGCATCTTAACCCGTTCCTGTAAATTGTAGTACATATAAGCTACATGTTTTAACCTATCCCAACCCTTTATTTCTTATTGACTGTGTTGGGATACCTGTCCTTGCCCATATTCAGCCTGCAATACCAGTCTTTGTGGTTAGTTTGTTAATTTTCAGACTAGCTCTTTCAGCTGTCTTTTATATTGTTTCTTATGGCTAAAGAGATTTCCTATAGGTATCTGCAGAACTCATTATACTTCTTTAAAACTTTTTTAGTACCTTTAAATCAACCTCTCCCCAAAATTTAGCAGTGCTTTGTGTTGAGATGGATGCCCATTACAATGACTAATTTCAGTTCCTTTCTCTGTGAATCCATATATTTCTTGTCTTGGATTGTAATGTCTCTTGGTAAAAATAAATTTTGTTATGTCTTTACTGTGCAGCAGCACATAGTACAATGAATTCATTGTCCATGACCATAGATCTCAAGTGCTGTAGTAATATTTATCACCTTCTTACAGTGAATATCAGTCTTCATTATTATTTCATAAAACCATCTTGAAACATGTACAAGTTGCTTGGAAAGTTCATAGTTGTAAATTTTGTTAGGAGTAATGTATTAATTTTAAGAAATGACTCGGGATAGATACCATGTATTTCTTTTTTGAATAAGACAGTAGTAACATGATGTTTCTTCTCAATGTCAGTGATTTTTCTGAGAAGTTTCTTATGCAGTACGTGTGATGATAGTATTAACGAATATCCTAAGGATCTTTTTACGATGCTGCCTCTGGTAATGTGGTAAGATCGTTATTCTATAATACAAATTCATGATCTCTCATTAGAATTTGTTCCATAAGTCCCTTTCTTTGATATTTGAGAGAGGAAGAAAAACACAGTAATGATTATTAGTTTGGTTGTATGCCCCATTAAGATGGATGAGACCCATCAAGATGTATGTGTTGCATGAACAATCTAGGGTAATCTAGAAAGTGAAAGGAGGAACACATCTCTAACTTAAAAAAAAAAATCATTATGCCCTCTCCTTCCGTAAGAGGAACTGATCTCTCAGCTTCTGTAGAATTATGTGAAGGAGAGCAAACTGATAATATTTAGACCTAGGGCACAACATCATGCATATGTGTTTAGTATCTAAAAATATGGGGAGTGGATAAAGTAAACAGGTAGTTATGAACTAGATTTGATATTTAAAAATAAAATAAATCTGTGGGTGTTTCCATTGTGCCAAAATAAATTCCTGGCAACAATGAAAGACAAAGAAATATTTTTGTCTCTCAGTCCTTATTAAATACTGGAAGAGATGCAGAAAGATCACCAAACTATAACAGCATTTGTTAGGAGGCAAAGCTGTTGTTCTTATCCCTTGAGGAAAAAGAAGTCTGGGGAAAAAGTGTGTTGCCTTTTTTTTTTTTTTTTATTCCCTCCAGCAGAAGCAGGTAAGAATAATAAGAAACTTAATCTTCCTTTGAGAGACAATTTAGAGTTTCAGGTTTGCTATCTATTGTTAAAGTGAAGAGTCTTCTAGTGAATGGTGTCTTGTGGAAGGACTCTTTTAATTTGGAAAGGTCTATAGAACATCTGTTGAGTGGTGCCTCTTGTCAGTTGTGCTATCACTCCTTTCTGCTTCATTAAAATATGTAAAAAGTTTAATCGGGCAAGAGAGTTACTTTAGATAAAGAAGACTTCATTCAACCTTACGTCTACTTCTTTGAACCATACTTCCATTTATCTGAAGTGTGTAGATACTCTGTTGTTTGAACTACTAATTTTGTTGATTTCAATGTGGTTATGTAAGTCCTGCTTATTGGTAAAAGAGGAATGGAAGAACTCTTAAGATTAACTGCTTTGTTTAGGTTAAAGAGCAACTAAAGGCAACAGAAATATTACATAATAAAATTTTTATCTAACTTCTACGCAGTTTAATTAGACTTTCAAATTGTAGATAAAATACTGTTCCTGAACTGATGGGATTGGCTGAAACCGACAACTTTAGCAGTTAAGAAGGAAGGAATAAAAGCTCTTAGGCTGTGAGAATGCAATATACTAGAGAGTAACTTTTTTTTTTGGTAAATTTAGAATTGTTTTGGCCTTTTGATACATTGTTTTAGAAATCCTGCTACATTGTTAACACATTTACCCTGAAACAGCTGCAAGGACTTTCAGTAGTTTGGCATGGTTTTTTTCTTAATGTAACAGGAGACAACCTTTCCTATATGAGGCACTATTTCCCTCCAATTGGGAACATAACTGTAGTTTTAGTTTTAAAAGGAATTTGTGGCTTAAGAACTCTAACAAATCTTGGCATGCTTGAAGTTCATTGTAATTTTGCTGTGTATAGAAATCCTTCCAAGGAAAAAAGCTCCACAAAGCAAAAAATCCTAGTCTGCCTTTCTCATGTGACTTCTTCATGCCTATATAAAATGACTTAATATCTAGCTTCATGCACCACTGTTATTTTTCATTGCTTAGTTCTATAAATGCTGTTACTTGAGAGAATTGTTTTGCCTATTTGTGATTCCAGTACAAATAAACTGTGACTTGGAAACCTATCCACAGGAAGTTATCAAGAGTTTTCTGTATGCCCACTATAATTGTGAGCAGAAAATTCATAGTAATAGAGAAAAGAATCTTTCTCAGGTAGTAGTCTTATCCGCTGTAGCATGAAATACTTATTTCGAAGCGGAATATAATTATGGGGAGCACTAAGCTGACTGGTAGCTTCAATATGTATGAATATGCTAAAAGTTAGTATCTGGAGGAGAGGGAGGAGAGAAGGTTATGTTCAGCACAAAATCTGAAGAAAGACTTTATTATTAGTGTCAGTTGATAAACCATACTTCTTGTAGAAACAAAAATGGTATTTTCTAAGACCCCTAAAGTACTTTCCTAGGATCCATAGCTGTGAGTTTTGAGTATTTTTTCAAAACCAAATAATGAGGTGATTTGAGGCTAAATGTTTTCAGAACAGTAGTAGGTTAATTTGGGATAGCAAAAGGCTGGTCCAATGTCATGCTAAAAGAAATGTGATAGTTTCAGTACAATAAAAGCTTGCTGTTACCTGAGCTGTTCAGATGTTTGAATAACATGGTTCCTTGGTTTGGCATTGATACTTAGCATTTATTGTTTTGTCACCATTCCCTTTGCAACCCTTTCCCTTTTTCAATTTTCAATTTACCTTGAATATTTAAATTATTTTTCTAAAAGGGCAAGGGTGGAGAAAAGATCTTTTCTCTTTTTATCTCTTTTCCCATTCCAAATAGTACTCTGTTTGTTTGGCTAGAAAATAACATGTGTTCGCTGTTACTGATGTAGGTTTTCAAATTCTATTATGCCATTCCAAAAAAAAAAAAAACCCAAAAACAACAAAAAAAAACCCTCAATGTTCTTAGTGACTAAATATTGGCAGCATTGTCTGTATGCAGATGCTGGAAGATCTGGAATAGATTATCAGCTAACTTTTAGAAATAAATAGAGCATGCACCATTAAGATTTTATATAAAGTGAATATTTTATATTGGCATCTCAAACAACTGATAAACTTCTCTAGATATTAAGTCAAGGTGGGAGAATGTCCTGCTTTATCTACTCGTTGGTACTACTTATTGACCTACATGTGCTGAAAAATGATCTTAAATTCTATCATAGTTTCATCCAGCTGAACTGCAGACAGTGAATAATTTTTCTGAAATGCAGCAGAATTGCTTTCTTTGTACAACAGCAACATCCCACTTGCTTGTGAGGGGGAGAGAGGGTAGTAAGTTGAGTTCCTTGCATGCCATTTGTGTGCAACTAACTGATTAGCAAATAGAGTTCCCAACATCTTTTGTTCTCCCAGAGCTGTGGGTCAATGGGGTGGTGCCATCTAAGCAGTGGATTTCAGGGAATTTAATGTAAAAGGACTCTAACTTCTAAGAGATATTTCAATATGTTGACAGGATTCATTATCTGTACTTCTTAAATTGTGCTTTTTTTCTTTTAAAGCATTCCAGTGAAGCTCTACTTAATTCAGTGCTAGACTTGTGCTCTTTTGCTCTGCCTTCAGGCTATTAAAATTTACTCATTGCTACCTCACTCAATGTAAACCAGTTGTTTTTACTAGTGAATATATGCTCCTAGACTAGTTGGGAGGCCTCACTGCTTCAAATTTTGTCTTACACTCTTCATTTATATATACCCTCTAGATTATTACTAGCATCAGCTGAAACAGTCATATTTGGTAGAGCTTTGTATATTGCTTGCAAATGACTACATGGCATATGAGTGAAGTTTTAAGGCATATTTCAAGCTTCAGTAAAGTTGATACAGGCAGATGGATTTGTGCTGTTCAAGTTTTTCAGGACTTGAGCTTGACTTCTGTCCTTGGACTATACACATTCTAATCCCTGCAAACAGAATTAGTGAAGTGTCAGATGGGGGTGGTAAAAAGAAACCCTGATGTCCTAAAAATAACTGGATTTATTGTTGGCTATATAGTGGCAACTGTCAGGCTTTCTTGCTCAACTTTGATGTTCTTTGTCCTATTTATTATAGTTTCATCAATTCAGTACAAATTGTGGCTTGTTTGCCTCTTTCAATATGAGTATGTGATAGAACTCTGCAAGTTACTGTTGTGTAATTTTTGATGTGTGCCATTTGCTGAACAATAATTAAGAATTAGGTCATTTTAAGGGATTAAGATGAAGTGTTTAACAGGAAATACAGGAAAATATTTTTCATATTACAGTAACCTTAAGCTTAAAGAAAATGGTGGGGGACTTAAAACCCCTTACATTCTAAATATTGTAATTCTACAATAGGATATTGATTAAGTTCAAAATAGATTAGAGTTCCATTCTTATTGATTTCAAATTCTTAAGCTTATTCTGGGTATAGTTTCTCTATTCTTCAAAACACTTCCTGAAAAGAGTATAAATTTAATTATATACACTTAATGACTTGGTGAGCTAAGACCTAAACCTGAAGCACAGAAAGCCTTGTAAATATCTATGTATATAGTCTTATCTTACAGCAAATATTTTAATTACAGAGTAGATTAAAACCTAAAAATTATTAGAATTGTTGATAGTCAGGCTGGCTAGTTCCTCCTGTTAAATATGTCTTTCTGTATCTTGGCCGTTATCTGGCACACAAATTGCAATTTGAAAGTAATGAACAATTGGGAAAATTATTGGTGTGTTTTGTTTTGCTGGTTTTGGTTTTGTTTTTTTTAACTCTTGAAGGGAATACTGAGTTTAAAATAGAATAATATATGTACAGACATATTAAGTCAGAAAGAGCAGCTATGTTTCTGTAAAAGCATATTTATTTTTTCCCCCCAAATACTAGATGTGTTCACCTGGCCCACTGCAGTATCAACGAAGAGATACTTAGGTTGCATCTCAATAATAAAAAGCTAGAGTCTGGTAGCTTATATGCATGAAAACTGAATCTGATGAAAGAGGCATAAGCTGTGACAATTTTGCGTGAAAAGAGGTTTCTGGGATCATATTCTTTTATTTTGTTCTACATCTGACTTTTTAGTTTTTGAGTTGAAAGAAAAATATATCTAAGGGTCAAATCTGAATTGTAAGATTTAAACATGCCTGTGTTACGAAAAATAGACTTGCAAAATGCGAACTTAGTCAGAAAAGTGGCTGTAAACCTGTTACTCGACAAATCATTCCTGTTATCTAGATATATAGCAACCTTTATTTTGTGACAGTGTTTCTTGCCTTTTCTTTTTCCTGGTATTTGTACTGTAGCACCTGTTCAGCTCAAATTTATTTGAATTCACATATGTTGTTGTAACAGAATTATTAGCTAAAATCCCAATATATTGAAATTATCTGCTCTGTACTGTGAGTTTCAACATATTTTGTATAATTCAGTAGACTTCCAAATGGAAGTGAGGGCAGAATTTATCTCGCAGAGTCTATCTTGCAGAGTCTACAGCATTTTCGATAAAATGGCCAGAAATTTAACTGATGTGAAGTTGTAACTCAAGTGTAAACTGAGGAAGCTTGACCTGTAGCCACTAAGTCCATTAAATATGGATATACTGGGTGGGGGGTGGGGGGGGGGGGAGGATTTCTTTGTTGTTGAGCCAAGTCTTTTATTTACCTGTGCTATGAAACTAGATTCCCTGCTTCCAAGACTAGGAGCTGGAGATTAGCATGCAGAACCAGACACAATAGTATTCTTCAGTACTGTAGATTTCTGGCAAGTTACACTATATGGGTATGTTTTGACAAATGTGGAGTTACACTGGAATTCAGTGAGGAAATGCCTTTGTTTTGTGAGTAAATGGGAAAATCTGAAATTTGCCAAAGAAAGATCTGAAATGATACTTTATATTCCAGCTTTAGTTATATCCAGGTTTAGTTTATCTATCATTCTTCTTCAGTGTCAGTATTATGCTTTTCTTTATGTTTAATTTTGTTCAGTGGTGAGACTCATCCTATACTTGGCATTTATGAACTGACATCTCAAAAATGATGACCTATACAAGTATGATAATTGATGTTAATAGCTATGACAGCTACTCAGAATGGTAGAATCTGCAGTCTATTGAAAAATGGGGTTAACTTTGACAAAAACCAAAAAATCTTGGGTTGAAGCTTTAAAAGTTAATGTGTAACTTGCTGAAAGAGATGAAAAAAGATCTCAGAATAATTTCAGAACGTTAATAGAATACTTTATTAGTATTCTTGAAAGTCTTTGCGCTTTGTAAATTAATACTGAATTAATATTTTTTTATGAGACCATAGTCATTTCTCTGGTATTTTACATGATCTAAGAGCTTTGAAGAGACAAGAATTTTATTATTTTACTAGTCTTGCAGGTGTTACCTTTTACTTTTGTAAATAATAAAAACTAATACCAGATTGCTATTTGCAGATGAAGCAATCTTCAATCAAATCTCAGTTTGCATGTACATATAAAAATGAGTTGAGTGAAATAAAGGCTCAGCATTTACTCAGCAATAGCAAAATTCCAACCTGCATAGATTCTGCACCAAAGCAACCTCTAAAAGCTGGATATCTCACAGGTATGCTCTAGTAGAATTGAATAAGGAAATGTGATAGATATTTCAAATATTATCAAACAAGGCTATAGTAAAATTCAAGCATACATATGTTTTCAAGAAAAAAAGATGTCTTATTACCCTGTGTAAGCTATTATCAACTGAATGTCTTTGCTTTGAAATTCTAATGCTTTGAAAATATGAATGTTTGAAAAATATGTATTGATGCTATCTTGAGATAAACATATACATTTTGTATACATTGCATAATGTTTCTTCTTATTTTACAAAAGTAAGCTAAGTGAAATTTGTATTTTTCCATTAAAAAAGGGAAAATAACTTACGATATGGCTTATAGTGAAGTATATATAATGTCGAGCCCATTCAAGCATCTTTTCCAATACTTTAAAGTTATAAATCCACTTCCCTGAGTTAGTTGCTATTACATGTTTTTGAGCAATGTAATTTTAAATTGGCAGTACACTTACGAACACATAGCAAATGTAACTCCAATAGCCAACATAATTTTGTTTTATTGATAAAACGCTATTTTGGTGAAAAAAACCCACGACAGTCGTCTAATAGAAAAAGGATGAATAATCCCAGGTAACTTTTTATTTCTTCACATATGTTTTTGATATTCTTACATGACAGAAGGTATGAATTCATGTCTTGATGTACTGGTGCTTGGAACTATTTCTGAAAATGTTCACCAGACTAGAAGTTATACAGAAATGGGAAAGCAGAGTTGTCAGCCAAGAAACAAGAACTCCAAGAATGAACAGATGGATTTGAATAATGACAAAGTAATCTGTGGTAAGGAAAGTGAACTATCTTTGCAAAAAACTGCTAAGAGACCTAGGACTTCAAACACCCCTCAGAATGAATTGGACAGCAAAATCAGTGGAAAAAGAAAACATGGCAACACTTCAAGCAAGAATAAGTTGATTGCCGGTCAGGCAAAATTAACTCAGTTTTTTCGACTATAAAGTTTTATTTTGCCATACATTGTATGTTGACTGGTTCAGAAGTCGTAAAATTTTGTGAGCTAAGTGCAGAATTCATTAATTGCTTCCTTTCATCTAGGAAGTGGAAGTAGCTTTTGGTATAATATTAGACAAACACCTTCAAGTCTGTATTATGCAGAAGTCTTTTATTTTTTTTAATAATAATATAGCATTAATAATTACAGATGTTATTTTTTGGTAATGAACTAGGTTTCGTTCTACAATGTGATGGGAAAGTATTTTTGGATGTATTATGTATAGCCATACTAAACCACAGTAACTTCAAATTACATTAAATTCATAATAAAATCTTTAATTTTTAAAGAAGGTGGTGTAGATCGTTGGTTTTCAGACTTGCCAGCAGGGTCGATAGACTCTTCCCAGCATACACCTGAGCACTACAGGGGGGGAAAAAAGAAATCTGAAGGTTTAAATTATCAAAGAACTTGAATTCTTTATGGACTCTAGAAATAATGATTTCACAACTGCTTCCTCCCCTGTGCACCAAATCACAATAAACATGAAGTTTCTAAGTGAACCTTTATCAAATTTCTATTTAGGTATTGCATAATACTTCACCAGAATTAAATATTTTTTGCTGTGAAAATGGAAATATGCTTACTGTCAAAATCCCTTCTTCCTATAGGGAACTTAGCTGAATTTTCTTCACCTGCAGCCTCTCTTTCTTGTATCGATTCAATGTTTTGAATGTCAGTGTCATCTGGAAAAGCCATGGCTCCCTTCAGTGCAATATAAGGTAGCTGCTTTCTACCTAAGTTTATTGCCATAACATGATTTAAGAAATCATGTCTGGAACCTGTGTCCTGTTTTAAGGGAAAACAAGAGTAACCGTTTATCTTTATTGAAAGTCAGTTGTGTTCACTTTTATACTTTTTATGCTTTATACTTAGTAGTGCAAGTATATTATCTTATCTTTCAACACAATCACTTTAATGACCTGCATCACATCTTTGGCGTAAATGGTTTTATGCTAAAGAACATGTTAAAAACAAAGTCTTATATTTTGTGAAGTTAAAAACGTCTTGCTGAATATACAGACATGCTAAATCAAACATAAATAATGGCTTCCCCCCTGCAAGTTGTTGCTATGTATAGTTCAGATTTCTTTTATTCATAAGTTACATATTTAAAGTTTTAGAATTAAATGAGTTATCAACTGTCAGTATACTTTACTATAATATGCTAAATTGATATTATTGTATGTTCACCAGGTTATTGCTTCAAATTATTGTACTTGTTTTCTAAAGGGCTATAATTTCCATTTTTACAATTAAGCCAAAATGTAAAACTCGAAACTCACTAAAAACTTCATGTTTCTGTCATCCTCTTCATCCAAAACACTGCTGTCTTCAGTCTGATAATGCTTCCGCAAAGGTATAGCTCCTCTGTTTGCACTTCTATCTCCATTTTGAAGAGATTTTCCTAGATTTAATGTAGGTAGCAACATATTTTCATCTTCTACATTTTGCAGAGAGTTTGAAACTGAGAGTAGAAAACCTTGAGAAAAAAGAAAGAGAGAAAGGATTAGCATGTATGATGAGATACACATCCTTAATGACTTAATGCTTGCATAGAATTTTAGCAGTATTCGGATTTCAAGAAAGCTTTTCCAGTTGTTAAGTAACACATTCTCTGTCTGTGCCCACTTTATATATTTTGCACATTGAATGGAAACTACTTCAGTGGCTGATGAGTTCACTCTTTTAAAATGACTCATATTAAGTCATAACCTTTTCTATAATCCTTCTAATCCCATCTGTTATTTAGAACTACTTAAACATTTCTTTAGCATAGATAATGTTTCTTTGTATGTTTTTAGAACATCACGGATTAGTTCCTCTTGATCTATCAGTACAACAAACTTCACAGAACAAGTGATGTCCATTTGTTTGTTTATAAAGCTTTACCTCCATTTGAGGCAATTTAAGAAAAAGAACTAATCCACATATTAGTGAGCAGGACTGTTGTAAACATGTGATCTATTATAGTTTCTGATCAAAACTGATTCACTGAAGAATTAAATCTTGAAGTCTAACAATAGCTTAGACTGATACTGTGTTGAAGGTGAAATCATTAATTTGTTTTCAATGTGCATTATGTCAGGTTACATTATTCAGAGCTTATGTCTAGAAATCTTGATTAATACCTAATCATATCTGTCTACATTTCCTTTCTGAAAATGGACCTTTCCCAGCTACAAATATAACATAGCTAGATATACCTGCTAAGAGTGTTGAAAGAAAAGTAAACTTGAGCTTTTATCTTAGTCTTTGATGTCTGCCTGTTACCCCGTGGAAGGAAATGTTGGAGTTTCTGCATGGCTTGTGTTCATTGTTCGTTGTTTTTTTAACTTTATCTAGAAAGCAAATGGGGCCAGCTCAAATTTAGTTAATCTCTTAATGTCAGTGATATAAACAATTCAGTGGCTCTGTGCCTCTTAACTGGTACCAATCTCTTGAACTCATGTTTGCTTTAAGTTTCTGTTTAGTGCAGGGAACCAAACATCATTCTAGTCAAGGCAAACCATGAGGAAATTGACCTAGAAACTGGCAAAGCAGAAAGAGAACTGATCCTCTCTTGTTTTCTTCACTCACTCTCTGCTTTGCTTTACATTCTTTTCTCTGTACTGTAATATGCTAGGAACAAAATGTAAATTTTTATTAGCAAAAGTCTGTGGTGTTGTGTGTTTTGTTTGTGGGGTTTTTTCTCTGTGTGTGGTTTTTTTGTTTGGTTTTGGTTTGGTTGTTTGTTGGGGTTTTTTTACAGTTCAGTTGTTCTTTCCCCCCCCCCGCTGGTTTTTCTGATGGTCTTCGCTACCCCTGATGTGGTGTTACAGAGAAGGTAAGATTGATATTTAATAGTCTAGACAAGTCTACAACTCATCAATGGTAGTCACAGATAGCAAGTAGATGTTTTGTCCTTATACCTCTTATAAGATGTCCACGGAGGGAACGTGAGTGCCTCTGAGAGGTGTTACATAGTCTTAAGGAAGTATCGAAAGAATAATAATTCCTGATGAAAGCTGGCAACAATGAAACACTAATTCACAGTTATGTAGAAGAACTGACCAGCATTGTTGGAATTGTATTTTTAATCACTGATCACTGTTAAACGTCCTGGAAAAGCACACTGCCAAAGTAACTTATTAGTAAGAAGTTTCATGTGAAAGTATGTCCTGTTGGACTAAGCAGATTTTGACTGAGATATTTTGCATATACTCACTTTTCCCTAAATGAGGAAAGAGCATCTAATCCTTTCTGGGCAGAGTGTCTCTGACAAATAGAATTATTGCTTCTCATTCTTTTAATTTCCTTGCTGCAGAATCTGTACTTGCCTATGAGCAACTGAAGTGGTTCCTTTTCTTTGACTTTAATTGCCTGGCTACAGAGGAGAAATATTTGAAAGTCAGTTGTATATGGTTGTATACTTCTCATTCAACCTCCCTTTGCTAGTTTGTATCGTTCCCTCATGCTCAGTATTTGTACAGTTTTGTTCGATTAATAAAGCAAAAGCCATGTATTTTTTGTAATGGTACTTTCATGGAGTTCAGCCTAGGAAGAACAGGAGGAGTGCTTTGGAGCTGCCATTGGTAGCAAAGGTTTCTCTTCATGTTGGTATATGAATTAAGAGTTCAGGAATAAGCTATCCACCCAATAATTGCATATATGGTAAGAGCTTCTGCTTATCTCAAGCTATAATACTCACAAGTATGCAGCATATATCACACATGGCTTGCTTTCAAATGTTTCTCTTTCATTTAATACAAAGCACAGTTAAAATAAGAACTACTGACCTGAATCAATTGGAAAGTCCATCTACAGTGTCTATTTGGTTGTCTATTGTGTCTATAAATTGATGTCTAAAAGAATACAAGATCAGGGTGAATTATGGAACTTCTAGTGCTCCTATGATACTTCAGTATCTCTAGTGCTTCTTGGACTGGCTGTTAATTTTTAAGGATTGTTGAAGATCTGAGATGGTTCTAGTGATAATTAGGAAAACCTCCTAATTAGAATGCTTAGAAATCAGTGTTTTATTTTTTTTTAACTGTTCAGAGCAATAGATAACATCTATTATGTACACCTGCAGATTTGCAATGCAGTGTGTACAACAGTTCATAATGCCTTTGGGAATCCTAACACTGTCCTTTTTTATCTTGAACCTTGTAATTTTAGTAAAAATGTAAAATGTTTTAATATACCAGCATCTACGTTTTATCATTGTTTAGCAAACTGGTGTTTAGTTTTTAATAAATAATAATGTAGTATGTCTTGCAGAGAAGTAACAGTTATTTTGAGAAACTCTTCTTCCTTCTGCATTACATCTTGAAATACTAACTCTTAACATCTGAAGTCTGATATGGTGTATGTGAGTAAATAAAATCTCCATTATAATGTGCCTGGAATTTGTCTCATAATCATTTTCAACTCTTCTAGGAATGGGTTATGGAACAATTATAATAGTTTTATTTGATCTTGTGATTACTGTAATTGCCATATACAAGCATTTGAGCCTAATACTTGGTATCAATTGAATAATAAATAAAGCAGGTGTATCTTATATAAAACCAAATTTGCCTTTTTTACTTTTATCAGAATCGAAAAACTTTCCAATGCAAAAAAGAGCTTTTAAGAAACCTTAATAAGTAACTTTACTGAATCTTAAAATAGTACAACAATACCTGGTCAATGTCAATTTACCCACGAGCATACTACTTCTAGTTTTAAAAGGTGATGTTTTGGTTTTGTTGTGTGGAGGGTTTTTTTTTTATAAAAGTAACAATATAAATGACAAATTTTTGATGCTAAAGAGCACCTCCTACTGTAGGGTCAAAATGAACCCCATGAACAACAGTAAAAACAGCCCTTC
>JAAGNO010007684.1:0-10087 GCA_033439905.1 Ceryle rudis | reverse complement strand
TATTACACTGGCTTTACCTCAACCCATGGGGTTTTCTCACTTTTACCCTTCTGATTCTCTCCCCCATCCCACTGGGGAGAGTGACCGAGCGGCTGCGTGGGGCTTAGCTGCCTACTGAGGTTAGACCATGACAGTTGTAAACTGCCTGGGGAGGAAACCTGGCCTCGTATAACTGATTTGAGCATCTAGCTAAAACAGGAAAGGGGTGTCAATTCTCATTTAGGGATCTGAGGGATTACTACAATATAAACAAGATTTTTGTACGTCACCAAAGGAATAATTTTCTCATGAAAAGTCTTTAATTTCAAGCTACATCATGGAGATTTTGTGATCTCACTGCAGAGACCTTAAATGTGTACAAGGCTGAGAGAAATGTGTCTTTGTTTAGATAAATGTTTTTGGAGGCCAGACCATGACTCCTGTACAAGTTGAGCCTTTTAGGGACTCTTACAGAGCCTGCGAGCTCCTCTCCTGCTGTTTTCAGGATGATTGCTACAAGGGACTCGAAGAAACTGTTCAACTTGGCAGTGAGTCGCACTGAGCTAAAAGCTTCTGGGAGCATTCCTGGGAACCTCTGATACTCTGAAGAGACTCTAGCGAGGGACAACACTGGGGCTGGGATGCTTGCCCAGATTATAAACTATGCAGGAATTTCTGTGCAGCTGATAAACTCTGCCCAGGACCCTGCAGAGTATATATGTTCTGTAACAATACCTACAGGCTCTCAGAATTACCTCTGAGGCAGCAGCCACTGGTGTACAGTGCTCCCAAACTCGAGCCCATCGGCCCCCTCCTCCCACACTGGGCACATGGTTTGACTATGAGAATTATTTGAGGAATTGCTGCTGTTTCCCACCCTCTCTGCTCCCCCCGCTATACATTTTTAACCAGCAGAGGGAAACAGAGGGGCTCAAGATTAGAGGATTTGCGTGAGAAACGCTGAAGACTCTGCAAAGAATGCATCCTCCTATATAAACCTTGAAAAAGGGCTGAAGCTGTAATGCATCAAGGGAGACAACATCTCTTAAATATGGCTTCAGCTTGCAAGATTATAGGAGCGTTTTAAAAAAAAATAATGTATGATTTGAGCTGGGTCTGGAGATGGACGAGTTTGGAGGTGAGGGAAGTGTTAGTGCCTCTATATGCAACAGTTACGTTCACTTCTGGGCATAGTGCTGCTGCTGGGGACGGACTGGAAGGAGGAGCTGTTTTCGGCAGCACAAGTGACTGTAGGGAAGCAGAGGTGATCTTGGCCGGGACTCTGGGCTAACCCTCTTTGCATTCACCAGCAGGCAAAGGGTGTTCATCAGTGTGGTTCTTGCAGGGTAGCTGGTGTCCTGTAAATCCACACCCTTGGCTGCCTCACTGGAGCACATTCACAAAAACCTACCCTTAAGCGCATAGCTAACTTCAAATGTATGATTCAGAGTCATTAAGACAACAGGACAGCTTGTACACCTTAAATCAGACACAAACTTTACACACCTTGCTGAAGATGGACCAAATAAGGCAGAGAATTGGCCTAATATTTATGTCCTGAGAAATGAGATGTATCATGGAAAGGGGAGAGGCAGATTAAACAGCAGGAAAACCATCTGGTAATCCCACTTTTGCAGCATGTCATATTTTTCAGACCTGCTATGCATATAAGAGTGTGAAATGTAATCTCCTGAGGTTGGGGGGAGATGTCCTATGACTTTAGATTTTTAACACCAGAGTGAGTTGGTTGACTGAGAGAGTTTATGAAATGGGAAGGCTTTTAGTCAGTAAGTGTTGCTAAACAAGTATGAAAAAAATGCAGATACAATCATGGGGTTATTTTTTGTTTATATTAATACTGTTTTCTCTTGCCCTTCATGTGTGGAATTGTTGCTTTTCTGAGTCCTTGGCTAAGCCTTGGGAAAAGAGAGTATTCTCTCTCCAGCATTCTGTGAGATAAAAGGATAATTTTTACTATCCCTATTCTGCAGGCAGGCGAACGGAGCGAGTGAAGATGTCCCAGGACTAAGACCAAGACCGAGGGACTCTGAACCAGGTTAGAATTGCAGCAGAAGCTGTGACATTGCTAACAAATCAGTTTGTGTAACAACCTTTCCAGCTTCAAAGAAGGCTAATTTAGGGGGAATACGATGTCTGCAAAGTTCTGGGTAGCATGGAGAGCACGGGTAGGGACTGGCCGTTCTCTGTCTCGGTGCAAGAGCTGGGAGCAGGGAATGAAGCAGGATGAGGTGGTTCTTCTTGTGCCAGGGACCCAACCTGTGTGCTGTGACATAGCGGACTGTGGATGCTGTACACTCTACACATGCTGATGGAAGAGGCTGTCCAAGTCTTGGGAGATAAATCCATTGGGGGTTACTAAACAGACAGAAACCACATCCTGCTCAGGAAGTCCCTTAAGCTGAAAATAGTGGGAGGCTGGAGAGGATGTGGAGGAAGTAGTATATAATGTGCATGTCTCCTTAAACGTCTGCTTATGGCCACTGTTGTCCTGTGGCTATTGTGTGGCCATTCTTATGGCCTGTTGCAAAATGAAGATGAGAATATAAACTGTGAAAAATCTGTAGTGATGAACTATTTCAGAACTAGCATCTCCTGAGTAGGAACAGCTTATCATGAGATGCTCCTGCCCCTGGCCCCAGGTAACCACTCCACTGTCTTGGCTATACTTGACCCCATGGCAGAACAATCTATGTAAGAGAAAAACTATCCCTGTGATAGAACCTACACTTCACAAGGGTTTGAATTTTATGATTTTTGGAGAGGCCCTGTGGCAAGTGACACACACTTTGGGAGAAGGCTGAAGATGGGCTGTCAGTGGGCACGTGTTTCTGGTGTACCTGGGTGCCCATCTATGTTCCTTTTGAGAAAACTGCTTTCACACTGTTGTGTTTTTCTTATAATTGCCATGACCCAGGGCTTCTAGAGCTTTGAACAGGTACCTTTCATTACCTTAAGTGTAAAGAAATGGGCAGTATCATATGAGGATGATATGAAAGCAGATCCAAAGTAGGAAGACAGGTATAAATGGGAGCTGTCCTCTGGAAAAAGTGGTCAAGGTGAGAGAGACATGATAGGGCATTTCAGCCAGCAAGGGAACAATTATTGCCTTCAGTAGTAAGGCCTCTGCTGAAGGGTAAAGAGAGAACATGAGGATCTGGAAAATCTCTGAGGGAAAGATGCTGCTTCTGTGAAGTGAGAAGTCAAAGCGATGCCAGTCTGGTTATGAAATGGTCTGCACAAGCAGAAATAGCTCTGATTTAAAGGAATATCCTACCTCAGGCTTCCTGTCACTTTTCCCAGGACATTTTTTTTTTTAAACTATGGACTTTCAGGGTTCTTTGGACATATTCCTGGGACCTTGCAGAAGAAACAGATATCCCCTTAGCTTGTAATCAGACGGAAGGTAAATGTTTACCATGATCACTCAGGGTGTTAGTCAAGGCCTTTGTAGGCTGAGGACTTCTTACCCTCCAGGCAATTCGCCATCATGCTTGCTGTTCATCTCTGCTTCGGGATTTTCCAATTGAAAGATCCATGATTATGGATCAAAATCTAAAGGGGATACAGCAATTCCTCCATAGCAAAATTATCCCACTTAAATTTTTGGTTGCTGTTGCTGTTTTGTTTTGTTTGCTGGTTTTGTTTGTTTGTTGCACCGTTCAAAGTTGCTACTCCTGTGCTGCAGGTGACTGAAGTTTTGTGGCATATGATACTGTTTGAAAACAAACAAACAAAAAAATGCTTTTTTTTTTCTGTGTAAAAGAAGCCTCTATTTCAGGATTATTACTGAAACCAGTATCAATGGTTAATACTGTGTTAGCTATTAGCTTTCTTTTTGACAGTACAGTGAAAATATAGATGCGAAATAACTCCGGTCTTGGACATAGAGCAACTTGCACCTATTTCTGTCTTGAAACCAAGGTATGAGCCCAGATTTACCAATATTGTCTGAATTTGGTAAACTTCTGTTCTGAATTTGCATGAGAGCTTTCTGTCTGAGGCCCGTGTGTGGAGATTTTGTGGAGAGGTAGAGCCAGCGAGGGTAGAAAATAGCTGTTACTCATGTGTTGCACTTTTTCTCAACAAATGATAAATGTTTGTAGCATGTGAACAGAAAGTGCAGGCTTGGCAGCAGGATTGAGCACATTGGCTCTGAAGTTCTGTTAGGTCAATGATCCATGAGGTAGGAAGGATTTGTTCAATAGACCAGGACGGTTCAGATGAGGCCATTAAAGGACTTAGGAGTCAAAAATGTATGTTTTCAGTTGCTGTGTTTGTTCACACGGGTGAGCAGCCCGTTCTGGCCTATTCCCCTCCTCCCCTGAACACTTACTGCGCTCGTCGAAAATATGTATAGTGGTGATCAGAGAGACGGTAACAGGCTTTAGAAACCACACTGCCTTATATGCGGGTAAGACGCTTTAAGATAGGTCAAGAGTTATTTCCCAACCTTAAGTGTTTACACGATAGATTCTAATCTAATCTGTCTAGACCATAACGCCCTTAACAGACAGAAAAAAAACTGGCAAGTGAACTCCCAGATAAGTCTTTGTACCAGGTATGATTTAAAGAGACAACACGTGTCTTCTGCAGGAGCTTGCAGCCTCTGACTGCTCCCTGCTAGCAGCTGAGAACCCTCTCCGAGAAAGCGGCCAGTGAATTCTCCTTAGCTCTGCACCATCATTTTGGATGGCTGTCAGTCCTCGTTAACAGTGCTGCCTTGACATCGCTGGAAACACAGTGTTTTCCACAGAGTAGAGCTTCCTCTCCGTGCCTTGCTGGTGTACTTTGACCCCAAGATGAAGAGATCACTTCCAGGAATAAGGTGGCAGTTTAGTTTCCATTTGTGCTTGGCCCTCCTGCTCGCACCGGCTGTAGGGGTAATGGCAGCATCAGAGGAGATAGGTGGAGACCAGGACATGGATGGAGACCTCAGGCAGCTTGAGACCACAAGCCATAAAGCAACTAGCAGGTTGTAATCATTGTTACTTGAGGGGTGTCTAGACCAGTTAAGCACCTCTAGAAAAGGGTTTAGCACTTTTATTTTCTACTGCTGGACCAGCTTAGGGGGCTAACTGTGGCCGTGGTCCATCCTGGTGTGGTCACTGGTAGGTTAGCTGGTCTTCCTTCCAGATCAGTGTCCTGTATCTGACTGACAACTTATTCAAAAGACTAACTCAGTCTTGATTTTAAGACTTCAGAGGATTCATCTGTTTTCTTAATCGCTTGATGAATTGCTCTCCCTGTTTAAAAAAAGCAACAACAACAATAACAACAAAAGTATCTTATTTCAGATTTGCATCTCAGGACCTATTGTTACATTAAAGCTATTAAAGCTGTTGTTATTTCAAGAGAAATGCAATTGTTTCTTTTCAAAAATCAAGACAATGGTAAACATTTTTTTTAACCTAAATATCCCATTACCTACACACTAAGACTAGCTGATGATTTGTTCAGCAACCCCACAACCCATAGCTAACCAGGATGTGGTAAAATAAAGAAATTAACAGCAGCCTTTCCTTTGAATTCACTTGCAAGGGACCTCATCATTTTAGACCATAATATTTTTCTCTTTGAGTCACAGTGTAGTACTATGTACTTGCTTAGTCCTCATGAATGCTTTGCTCTCATTTCACTAAATGTTAATTTGCATGAGATACTTGTGGCTTTAAAGAGACAGCAGTGGCTCTCTCTGCCTACCAATCTAATTTCCTTCCATCTGAAAACAATCAGAGTTCTGGAGAACATCATCAACATGCCTGTTCTGACGGGAGATACACTCATTTCTAAGTGAATGCACAAAAAATAAAGCCGTTAGTTGTAGTTTATTACGTTCACACAAGTGGCACTTCAAGTTAAAGAATACATTCCAAATACATTACTGTTCAGATAGTGTACATTTTTAACTTCCCCGAGGAAAGTGTACCTTAATTAGCCAGCTGTAATCCAAAGGATAGTTTCTCATTTGTTAAAGCTGTTCAAATACCTTAAATCAGCTGCTTATGCCCAAAATAATAATGAAATAACTGCATTAGCAAAAACTATCTGAATGTGAGAGGGCTATAAATAGATAGGAGGTGGATTGGACAGTCGGCAGATATTGAGTTGGAATAAAAGCATCTTACTTAAGCCAAAAACATGGCAACCAACATTTTCTGTTATAAAAATATTTGAGATTAATTTAGTTTTTATGAAAGCTGTCTGAAGCTGCGATGAATAGCAGAATTTCTGTTTATTTATAAGCCAGTGTTAATACCTGAAGTGGAAAGCGAGGCACCTCGTGAGCACTGACAACAAACCTCTCTGATTGTATTCAAGAACCCCTGTGCCAGGGGATAAGAATGACTGTCTGCTCGTGCTCTCTCGGAGTACCCTCCACCGTGGTAACGCTTGTCATTTGAGCAAATTGTATGACAGGTCTGTGAAGTGGATTACTACTGTCCACTAGAGGCTGTAATGAGACCAACAATGTCATTTTATGACAAATTGAAGACTTAAGACTGTAATGATCAATAATTGTGAAATTACTTTTCATGCTCAAATACACTGCCAATCACAGGATTTCCCTGAATGTGAATGTTTAAAAAAACCAAAAAAAAAATCCAACTTCTTATGCCTCTTACTCTCCCATTTTTCAAAGATACTATTAATTGTATAAAACATGCAGTGTAGATGACACGTTACAACTAGTGGATTGATAGACAGTCTCTTCTAGACAGCGCACACCTCGCATGCCCGAGTGATTAGTATCTTTTGGTCAAGACTGTGTTCAGCTGGGAGTTGTAACTGTTTCAGCACATCACCAGCAGCAAGTAAGAACTCTCCAGACGATGTGGGTTCTTGTGTCCCACTCACCACTGTGGCGTCAGAGCCCCCGACCGCGCTGCCCTCAGCCAGCTGACTGCCATCCGACACGTATCGCTGCTCTCGTTCCCTCCCCAGGGGCAGCAGGGTCTGCAGTGCTTCCCAGTTTTGTTTTGGAGGTTTGCTGCTACTTTCATATAGGCACCTCATGCTATATGCCCTTCTCAGCGGGGCAAGGTGATGGGGTTCAGGGTGGCTCTTTGCTGCTAGGAGAGCGCACTTGCAGGTATTTGGGATGGTAGCCCTTGAGCAGGACCTGACCATTTCAGTGCTGAGCAGCTTCTCTTTATTCCTGTTGTCTGAACTATCCTGGTGACGGGAAAAACCACGTCTACTTTCCACAGCAAATTACTTTCTCTTCTGGTTTAGCTCTGCACTTAGTAGATACTGAGGGATCTCTGTCCCAGCCATTCAGCAAAGGTCACAGCAGGTGCTGTTTCCCCCACCTTCTGCCTTCACTGGCACCTCCATATTTTGTGGTATTCTTTATGGGGGGTTATATATTGAGCTCCAGAGTAGGCCCTCAGCTGAGGAGCTGCAGAGGCACAAAGTTGTCTTGTGCCTTGGTAGAATATTCTGTGTGTCAGGCAATGCCCGTGGAGGCACAGTCCCCTCATCTCTTCTCTGTTAACGCAACCAACATATATCAAGTCAAAACAGAAGTGACGAATGGCTTATGAACCTGCTGTGGCTGGTGGCAGTTGTGGTGCTTCCCAAAGCCACGGGTTAAGGCTGCCTGCTGGCTCAGGAAGACAATATTGCTTTGACTAACAATGGACTTATATTTGAGGCCTCTCTTTTCAACTCTGAAGTAGAAACGTAGACAAAGATGTAAAAAGCCTGGAGCGTGGCAAAAAATGTGGGTCCTGTGGCAAACACCATGGCCACAGAGTAGAGGAATACACAAGCCTCTAACACGAGCCTGCTGCAGGAGGGCAAGTTGCCCAAAGCTTGCTTCAGCATGAATGTGGCTTCTCTTTCTCTGAGTGTGCCACACCTCTTGGCAAGGTGAACGTTTGAGAAGGAAGGATTCCTTTCTCCTGAGGTCACGCTCTGTACAACTGGAATAAAAATAAAGGTGGCAGACGGGAGAAGGCCGTGTACTCAGAATTGAACCCTGATGATGGGGTTGCAGCTTCTCCAGGGCTTTCACTTCATTTTCAGTAATCTCCAGTCTCTGTCTCTCTCCCTTGGTTCCTTTTATTAAATCAATGAACCTTGCATTAACTGGGTGAAGATAATTTTGCTGTCTGCTTTGCTGCTGTAGCTTCACTGTCTCGCAGTGCTGAGTGGCACCCTTGTCCAGACATCTTGGCCTGTTGCTGCGTTTGTCCCCAGGCCACTCGTAGAACAGAAAATGATGCTGGGTTTCACAGAGAACCTCAACTAAAGATGCAGAAGGTGCTGTGGTAAAAAATCCTTCTGTTTCATAAAGCTAGTCTATATTACAGTCTCAACTCTAAATCAAGAGCACTGCAGCTTACAATGTTATTATTACGTTCTTTAGCAATTACGGTGAACTAGTGCAGTCATTTATAGAAGGGACTACTTTGCCGATCTGCATAATGACGGCCTGAGTCCTACGGTACTTTGCATCTAGACTCTAACACTAGATTAATGCTAAAATCTAATGCTAGCATGTAACAGACACATAGGAGAGATACCCGTGCTAGAAACCCGGTACCTTGGAGCTTATTGTTGTGACCAATGGGTACAAGCTGCCATCAGCAGCCTGGCCTGGACGGCCGCCTCGCAGGGAGTGCTCATCTGAGGCCCGTTGACCCCACAGCGTCCAGCTCCACGGAGCTGGTACGTAACGGCCTTTGGTATTTATGCAACATTTTTTGCAATGTCCTTGGGGTGGGGAGAGGCTTTCTCTCTGCTGTACCTCCCTTCCTGATGCCAAAGCAGAGAGCGAATGGCTCCTTATGGACCGCTGTCAGGTTGCATGCGAGCATAGCAGCCCGCTGTCCTTTGGCTGTGTTCCTCCCATTCATTGCTCCCATAAATTGTTTTATTTCTCTAAGTTGTACCTGCCTTGGTCATTTGATGTTTTGTCTTTTCTTCTAAGACTTAAACTTCAGACTGAGCCAGCCCAGAGGGAGGATATTTTCTCCAGCCTCCGTTTTGCATCTGTGCTTGTTATTTGCCTGTCACTGCAGTTTATGGCACTGCAGAGACCTGTGTGGAGAGAGGTAAGAGAGTAATAAGCTGATGCTGGAGTGACAGGGAAGTGTAAGTCGCCTTGGTTTGGGGGGGGTGGGGGGTTGGGAGAGGCTCACAGTGGTCTGTGTACAGCTGGGAGAGATGCACAGGGATCTTTGATGAAATGCGTGCGAAGGAATCCAGAGGGAGTTAGTACCCAAACATGCGTGGTTCAGCCCTGCCTGTCTTGTAGTTCAGTGATGGTATGAGTCAGAGCCTCTCTGGTCTGAATGAAGTGGAAGGTACTTTCTACAAAGCAACTCAAGCATATGCCAAGGATCCGGATAAATAAAACTAATTCAGAAAAAAAGGGAGTGGGCTGCAGGCTCTTTGCTCTAAATCACTTTGCAGTTCTCCACAGTGAAATGCAATATGGCATCTTAAATAAAATCACCCTCTTCTGACTCTTGCAGAGGCTGCTTCAGAGCATTCCCTGGCTTCCAGCACAGTTTTATTTCCTCCCTTAGAGAGACAGACCAGCCTTGACTGAGCAACTGATTTTCATGCATCCTTTAAACCATCATTCCCTGCCATTTCTGAAGGACAGCACGCTTTGCTGGTTGTCTCTTCCGTCCCTCTTAAACAATATAGGTTTGGGGTTGGTTTTTTTTCCCCTCCCCAGCTCCTTTCTTTCCGCCTGCAAAGTGCTTTGAGATCCCCGCGACGCAGCCTGCTACAGGAGCGGGGACTTGTGTGGAACAGCGGCGTGCGTAGGGATTAATCCCGCCGTGGAGAGCCAGCCTGGCCTTCCAAGTGTTACAGGGGGCAGGAGGAGGTAAGTGGCGAGGCGAGGCGAATCACCCACCCGCCCCCCCCGACTCCCCCCCCGCCCGCATCTCCGGGCTCGTCGCCGCCACCCCCGTGCAGCGTGCGGCGGCCCCGCAAAGGGTTAAGGCCGCCTTGGCCCGGCGGTGCTGTGCGTATGCAATAATCTGTGTGGCTCTCTTGGCCGCCTGCCAGAGTGTTGCCTTGCCTCCTCCTGCTCCTTGCTCTCCCCACGGCTTCTCTACTCGTTTTT
>JAAGNO010007683.1:0-19587 GCA_033439905.1 Ceryle rudis | reverse complement strand
ATGCTCATTGTATTCATAAAGAGAAAAATTATCAGCAATTTTCTATTTTTCTAAGACAAGATTAGCTTAATAGATTTTGCATTTGAATCACTCTGGAATCTTAAATCCACTTATAAGATGCCAAATGGAGTTGTACAGGAAGCTTTAAGGATCACTGGCTAATTCTGACACTGCATGAATTTTCATACAATTTGCAAAGGTGCGAGTCAATATAAAATGTTGTGAATGACTTCAATGAATCATGCAGCGTATCTCCTCTGAGATAATGATGAGATGAAGTAGTTGCTACAGGAAGCAATTGGGAAATCCACTGAATAATCACTTCTTCACAAAATCTTATGGTTCCTTTTGAAACTATGTAGCCACAGAGAGCAGACTGAACATCCTTTAATGTTTCCTTAGCAAAATTCAACACTGGTATGGTAAAAATAAATAAATGAGGGCATACATTTCCAATAACCTGATTCCACTAAATTACCCCTATTATCTAGAGTTGTAAGTAGAAGAAAAAGCATAAACAGTACCTTGTAAAGCAGGATTTAAAAATATCCAAACACACACAAAAGGATTATCTTTTGGACACAGAATAGCTGCCCAGACCCCTTTTCTGTATTGAACAGAAGCTGCTTAGGCAGGGGTCCAGGCAGACCAGATCAGGCCAGGAAAAGATTCCAGACAGCTTTGTTCTATTTATCTGCTTAGACTCTTTTCTACAGTTTGAAAGAAAAAAGCAGACAGGTACATTATAGATGTTTGATTACATATCATACCCCCAGTCAATCACTGTAATACAGAACAGTTACTCCCACTGTAACACTCCCAGAGGCAGTTGCAGTTCTTAGCTGCACACAACTCTTTAGGTCACCTAACATTCATACCCCCTTTTGTAAGACCTGGTCAGTCAGGAGCAAAGCTCAGACTTTACAGATGAGGTACTGTCATTTCATTTTTTCTTTAAGGTGCCTAAGAACAAATCCAGGATGATGTATAACTTGACCAAATTTTCACATACAAATCACTCAGAGTAGCTATGATTTTGTTCGGAACTAATAAACCCTCAAGCTATTCCAGTATCCCTCCAGCTACCTTACTGACCTTTTCAGTGACCAGAATTCCCATCGGAGTTTTTCAGGAACTCAGATGACTCCTTGGATCTGCCTATTTTAACAAAGGGAAGAACTGAACAAGGAGATGGACACACAAGCTAAAACTGAAGCTAGAGCCACAGGTGCAGTCTTAGTGAGCATGATGGACAGAACAGACCGAGCAAAATGAAAGCAGAGTTAAGATTTCTGCAAGCTGCTTATACCACATCACCTGCAAGACATTGATCAGTGAGACAATTCACATCACCTGAACCCAGAAGCAGAATTCAGTGGCCTAAAAACAGGCACCTACCACAAAAGCAAATGTAAAGTATCCTGCCTGTTCCCCAGAAGGGTTTGGGTCACCTACAGATCTCTGTTTGCCACATCTTCCAGCCCCATATGGATGTCTCTGGATGTCTATGGCTTCAAACATCTGCATCTAGGCCACTGGATTCCCTGACATGTTTTGCATTAATGTTTAAAGTAATTTGTTTTCCTAAGTTCTCATTTTGACATATTTTTGAGATTTGAACACCTTGTTTTAAAAAAACATTGGAAGGTCTTGCTGGGTATTTATTGTCCAAGGAAATTGTAAAAAGCACTTTCTCTTCAGAAACATAACTGTACACCTTCCTCATTTGAGCAGCTGATTCAAATGGAAAAAAATGCTAGCTTTATCACAAGGATTGTGATTCCAACAGGAGAGTTAGTGACACCGTGAACATATGCTACTTCACTTGAATACTCCCCAGCCTTGCCGCTACAACCAGGATTTTAAAATAGCTTTCAAAAGCAGATTTTGGTGAAGATGGGGACTACATTCCCTTTACTTCAAGCTTTTAAATGAAGTACATTAGAGAACAAGGGTGCAGAGCCAAAGCTGCTGTTACCAGGTCATTAATTCAGAGAGACTTTGTGGTTGTTGTTAAATATGTCATAGCAAACCCTAAGGCTCCATGTGCTCTAGCCCTGCACACATACTCCTGTGCCATCTGTGACACCCACAGACATCTTGTGCTATCTCTTTGGTATCCTACATCACACGTCTTCTGGAGAAATCATACCTTGCAAGTTGGACATTCACCATGAGGGAGACTGGGCTGTTCCAGTAACAGTTCTGTGAGTCATGGCTTTTTCAGTGCCTGAATCATTTGAACAGCTGCAGCAATCAGAGACCAATACTGCTCCTTGGGAATAGGTAGATTCCTGCTCTTTCACAGTGAAGCTTAGTGTTTTTCACTGCACACATCGCTTTGAGGGGTATTCAGGAAAGACAGATTGTCTCAGTGCACAGGGGATATGTCTTACATATTTGGCTTTTTCTAAAAGAAGCTGTATCCAGTGAGAGTAGGAAGGTGCAATGCTTAATCTTCATTATTTACTATACTAGCTGGCTGAAACCATTCCCAAAAATGGCACATGTGAACAGCCAGGTTAAGAAAGGATGGAATTAACAACCCAAGTGGATTTTCAAAACAATGCTGTAAGCTATATCTAAGTCTTGCCAAATAAGCACTATTTCTCTGGTCCTGACAGCCCATTATACATTTTACACTGGAAGTAGTGGCCAGTCGCCATAGTAAGAGTGGGAAAAGCTGGAACATGGAAAAAGAATAAAAAAATTATCTTTGGTCTGATCATCATCCAATCTAATGAAACAAAATGTTTTGGCAATCTATTTTTACAGACTAGCCAAGAGGTTCCCTGGCAGCTCAGATTTGCCTTGGCCCCTTTTGTCACCTATACAACATCTCAGCAGCTCCAGGGTGTCAGCAGGAGAGATTCTTTTGAACAGTACCTGTTGAAACTTATCAGGGAGCCCCAGGACACGATGTCTAGCTGTTTGAGTGGATTAGATATACGATACTAAGGTGTCTGACAGCAAGTTTTCACTTACAATGGGGCATTTTCTCCTTAAAAGCAGCCACTGTCTGATATGTACATGCAGATACAAAAATTACACATAGAATCATATGTATTTTATATATACGTAGATATAAAATGGATGCATGTATACATGAAAGACTGGTTTCTGGTTTGCAAACTGTAAAACAACACATACATGGGCAAGTCTTGATTAAGAGCCTGGGTAGCACACTGGATTTATAAAGGTTTTTAGGCAAAAACCAAGCTGAACAATCACAAAAAAAAATCCCCTTCCAAGCCAAAATGGCACTGATGTAATGTCAGCAGAGTCATCTGTATTATGCAAGAGCCAGAGGGAAGCACAACTCTCTGGTTTTCTTGGCCTGAGTAAAAAGAAGTAAGATCGCAGATAATTTTTATGAGTTTCCCTGCTGCTGCAGAAGTACCAGAGAAAAAATACGTCACATTCAAAACTGGTAGCTACCTCACCTTTTACCAGGATGCTTTTTGAGATATCTTTCATGCTTATATGCATGGGGTTTTGTCTTCATCCTTACACTAGGTGCAACAGATCCTGATGCCCATTATATAATTTTTTACAGATTTTTTTATACACTGTAATCACAGCTGTAACAACAGAACTACTGTAACATGTTCAGCTCTTTAATGAAAATAGTTTCAATGTTCATTCAGGGTTTCTCAAGGTAAATAAAACCAACTGTCACCATCCTTTATCAGCAAAATAACTTACTGGTAAAATTTATCTGTGTGGTGGTCATAAAGCAGCTCCTAGAAGCATCAGCCATCACTCAGCAAGCTTCCCCTGCTGCTCAACTTGCATCAGCAATGATGTCTATTTACCATTGAGTAAACACAGCATGGTCACGAGTGGAAAAGAAAGAAAAGAGGCACCATTTCCCTCCTTCTCATTCTGTCCATCAGAGGCAGAGCCACCTGCTACCTTCATGGGTGGAAGCATGCAGAACAAAGGAGAAATTTCAAGTTCTGGTGCCACTGTCTCCCCTTAGTAGCAGAGATCTTGTCCAGGCTCTGCAGCTGGGCTTGCCCTGAAAGAGCTGTGCTGGAGGAGCTACCTAGGTGGTACCAGGCAGTCATAGGCTGCTATCACTAATGTGTGGCTCCCCAGACATCGTCTTTGGCAGATGATGAATTTGCAGCCCCTCCACCACTGTGCTGCTCCCGGCAATCATTTATTTTGCTTGTGCATAATGTTCGCCCCCCCATAATCTTGTGGATACGATTCATCTCTTTGCACAACTATTGCCTACTATGAGATAGCCTAGGGTTGTATGCTCTGTGTGCAGCTTTATTACTTCCATGGTAATGTGTACTGCATCTAAATTTAGCATCAACATAATTGGAGAGTATTTGGGTACTATAATAGAAATAAATCATGCTGCATGCCTTGTCCTTTCTCCCCTGGCTACAGCCAACAAACAAGGTATCAGGTTTCTCAGAAGGAGAAAAAGAGCGTTCTCATCCCTTGCTATTCAAGTGGTTTCATTTTCTATAATGTAATGAAAGATTAAATGGGGCAACAATGCAACAAATTCTTTAACCAGTAGCTTTGTGGCTAGAAATGAAATTACAGTTCTGGAGTCATATACCACAAAATGCTCATTGTATATTTTACCCCAAATCTATTCTATGCAATTTCAAATGGAAGAAGACAACTCTGTCCTGAGAGCAGCATATGACACCCATCATCCTCTGCCCCTCTAGACTAGGGACAGTACCTTTTCTGGACATCTCACTATTCTTATAAATTATACAGTATGGTATCCATTCTAAAAATTTTAAAAATACATTTGTCATAATTGAGCTTTTCATTATCAAAATGCCCTTTTAGAATCTGGACCCATGTAATTTTCTTCTTGAAAATACACCTTACAATTTAATACAAAAAGACATTTCCTTCTCCACAGTTAAAAAAAAAAAAAAATCTTAAATCCATTTCAGTTGATAGGAAAGGAGAAAAAAATTTTAACATTGGCATTGTCTACCACTTGTTACAAAGCAGAGAGCAAAGATTTTTCTTTCAAATTTTGATAACATGATACTGAGCCCAGTAGCCATATAATAATACTGTAAATATAGGATAATTGACAATCTGAGTAGAATGTAACCTCAGGATAATTATGCACTTCTCTATATATTTAAAACAAAGCCTTATCCTCACATCTAAAAAGTGGAAGTTACATGGCAATTATTCTTTGAATTACTTTGTAACTGGTAGTCTAATTATCAAGTAATCTGCATGAAAATAATTAGGTATTTACATAGTCTTTGCAACGTAATTACAGAGTAGTTGACTGATTATGCAGCATGTGCCTTGTAAGAGAAAGTGATACCAGAAAGAAAAAAAAAAAAAGGAAAAAAAAAACCAACTTCCCATTTCAAATCAAATGAATTAAATCTGAAAAATAATTTCTCTGTATTTTACATGAGATGGTGTGTGTGCATACACATATATGTGACTGTATATACATGAGAAGATGGAAAACAACAGAGGCTCAACTGGAGACAGAAGAGTGTACAAATCACAGCAGCAGTCAGTCAATTTTCCATGTGGAAGAAAGTTGTAGAGTCAATAATTTTCCAAGTCATAAACTTCTTTCAGAAGACAATAAGAATTTCTTCAATAATTTACAACTGCACTCGCCTTTCCATCTCACAAGCCCATCTGTATTTAGAGCTGCTTGGTAGAAACAATATGAGGATACAGTGATTGTTTAAAAATAATAACTCTGACTTTTACTCTGATTGTCACCTGAAAAAATGAATTCACAGAATACTTTTGTTTTAATTTTAAAGACATTATGAATTACCTTTTTTATTTATTTTTTGTAAGAAAAAATATGCTAATAGAGACAGTTTGCTTTTGTTGTGAGCAAGGCAGCCTAATAATTGATTTTGATCTCTGTTACACATCTGCACCTTCTGCTCTGGTTGCACATTTCTAGTCACATTCAATTATCGGATGCAGATCCTGCAACAATGGAGATTATTTCTTAAGTAGAAAGTCATTATTTGTAATCATTTGCATTAAAATAGCAATACAGAGTGAATAGAAAGTAAATGTTCAAAATATTATATATATGGTCATAAAGAAAATTCTAAATGGAGAGTTGCAACAACTTTCCTTGAATATTACAGGAAACAAACAAGCAGAAAAAAAATATGAGTATTGTTTCATATTTGTGTCTGTCTCATCAAAGGAAGTGATCATTGTTTTTACACTTCTTCCTTATTAAATTGTTTTCTTTTAGGTAGCTTTAGTCTGTGTTTTTCTAGGCCTACCCCACCTGTGCCCATCAGTATTATAAAATCAAGTAATTCTTGTATCCAGTCCAAACTGATGTGTCAGAGATCTCTCCTTTAGATGAGCAACTGTTTTTCCTTTATTTGTTTGCTTGCTTGGTCTTTACTCAGGGAATTTTCTTAAAATTAAACAATCTAAATGAATATTAAGTAAAAATTGAATAAGGTTTTCTATCTACTTTTTTTTTTTTTTAGCCCAGTGAAGAATATAATCTGATGGGAACCATATAAACTATTGTTTTTTAATGAATGTATAAAAATCCCACTCATTTCATCATTTTGAATGTCTGAACTATTCCCTAATTAAATATTCCAGTAAAAAATACATAGTTAAATGTTCAACCAACAGCAAACCCATGTTTGATGCACCTCAGATATCTGGAATTAACTTCTCCCGATGAAACAAGAATATGTGTCAAGCTGACTGAGAGTTCATTTTCCTTCAGGTGTTCAGCTGAATTTCACATAGAGCCTAAGGGCAGCTAATAGGACTGACACTCACGTCATTTCTTGTGCATAATAATACAGAATTTGAGCATGACAGGATGCATCCATCTTTCCCACAGCTTACTTTGCATCAGAACTATGGTCCTTACATGAGTCAGAATCTCACTATTATCCCTTTTTTAGAAAGCAAAGGTCCAGATTTATTTATTAGTGTACCCATTAAATTGATCTATTTAAGGGAAGTTAACCAAATAGCTTGAAAGTTCTGCCCATAGATATCAAATGCCTTATCTTAGCAACAGAAGTAAAATGAATGTCTAGAATAATTAGCAGGCTTATATTTTCTGCACCAGTTGAACAGTAGAGAAAAGCATGCTTGGCTACTTTAAGAAGCAAATTTTATTACAGATGTCTGAAATGGATCAGAACATTATTATCTTGCTGTGTCATTAAAAAACCGAAAGTTCATAGCAAATGCCAGTGTCTGTTAGGTTGTGGGTAATAAAAGCGACTTAATTTAGAAAGACAGAAAAAAAAAAAAAAAAAGAGAGAGAAGGAAACATAGGCCAATCAGGCTGAAGCATCTGTAGAGGGATTGAACTCAGTACCAAGTTTCAAGTGTGCCAGGGGAGAGAATGGAACATTGTAGCCTTTGTGCTACAAAGCCTTCATTTCCCATTACCAACTGACTATTACTAGAGCTACCCCAAAATACAGGGAGGCTTTTTCTTTCATTTCAGAGTGTCACCATGATGAAACCTAGAGAGAAGGCCCATTAATGGCCACTATAAAGCTTTATAAAAAATTTATTTAGAAGCTGTGGAAACCTGAAAACCAACAAAACTTTGTCAAATAGATAAAAATCAGATCATATGGGTTAAGTTAGCTGCTGACACGAAAGAGTTAATACCAGCAAGAAAAAAATATTCCAATTCACAGCATGATCAGTATTTTAAGCTCCAGACAGCCTTGAAATATGTTTGTACAAGTTTAAGCCATCAAGTTCCATTTCTGCTAGACAGGAGTTTTTAAGAGCTACTTCCACTTGATTCAATTGATTTACATGATAAACTGTGCCTGAGCTAGGACCAGCCACTGTCTCATTCTCCAGCCTACACCAGGGAACCCAAGGCCCTCAACGTTTCCATATTTTAATTTGCGTTTCTTATTTTTAATTTACATTTCTCTGTTAATTTCTGAATTACTATGGTTAGTTAACAGAAGACAGAGCTATTATCAGGTAGCAGGTTACATAAGGCAAGTTCTTGCATGCCACATAGCAGGTTAAATTGGCCTGTTACTCTCCAGGACAAGCCTGAATGCACACTCTGCAGGAGCACAATTGGAGTTAAGAGCTCTGAATGCTCTTCTGTGGCAAATGGCAGTAGTCTGACCCTGCAGGACTTGTTCTGTCTTGCAGCAGTGTGATAAAACAAATGCCTCTTCGGTTAAAGGAATTAGTGCTGCCTTGTCTGCTGTGTGTCTAGGTCTCAGTACTAAGAGCCAAGTACTCTGTGTCAGGTGAGGACACACTGTGGCTGGGGGCCAAGACCTTAAGGGGTCTAGCAGTCTTTTTCCCACCTGCCCTATATAGTTCACAAGCTCCCAAGTTATATGACAGCAGTTGCTGCCCAGTTGCATAGCTTCCCTCCATTTAGAAGGGGGTTGCTCTATCATTTGAGAAGCCACACTTGCTGTGACCATAAAAAGGGCTGTTTCAGCTTGATACACAGACAAGGCAGGCAGATGCAATCTCCATGCCCTCTATTTCAAAGGGATGTTTCAAACACTGAGAAAGTTTTCATCACCAGGGAATCTCTAAGAAGCTGTGAACTCCCGTGGAAGGCTTTTCTTCGGTCGAGTCACCTAGAACATCTCCCTCCTCCACCAGTCACTATTTTCACAAAATCTTTCAAACGCTGTTATCTCAGAGATTACAGCTCTCCACCCAATCAGACAGCAGGCTAGAGAATTTCCATAAGAAATCAGACTAAAGAGCACTAGAGTTGAATAGGCTTTTATTAGATGTGTCTGAGTAAATATGGTTCAAGTGGCTTCTGGAATGTAAGATCCTTCTCTGGATCAAGGCATGGTAATTGACTGCTCATCAGCAATCATTAATACCAGATCAGTTTTTATAACTACACTGCTCATCAGTTTTCACACTGAGTTTATATTCATTTATTTATGCTACACCTATACATTAAGAAGCTCATCTAAAGACAAATATTGAAGCCAGGTGAGTATTTGATTTTTTTTTTTATGTGATTCATTTATTTCTTTTCATAATGTATATTTTCAAATGCCAGCTAAATCATGTACAGGATATTATAAGCCATATTCAGTCTTGCTGTAAAACAAGGATGACTCCACCAAAGATCCATTCACTTAAGCCAAGAATTTCAATAGTCTCTAGTCATTGCAAATACTATATGTATTGTTAATCTAAAACTCCAGAATTAAAGAACAAGTTTGGGTTCAGTCTTCCACTTTCCCCAAAAGACAGTTAACACAGATAAGTGAATGCAGTTGTTCTTTTTAGGCTCTACTCCACCCACATCATCCCACTCCACAGCTGGCTCATGTTTGTGGCCACTGTGCCCTCAAACAGATATGTATACTCACTAATATACAGTAGTATTGTATAGTAAGAGGAGAAATTCAGAGAGCATTTCACACTCAAAAGCCATCATCAACATGATGTAAATGCTATGCCTCAAAATTAAGAAATGAGAAAAACTTCTAGGAAAGTCATACTCCACTAGAAAAGCATACTATATCTAAAGTTTCTTTTCTTTTGTAAGAGAAATTCAGCAAACACAAAGCATTTTTGACAAATAATAATGAGTTACAACTCCCTGATAGGGTGCAACCAAGAGCTATTGACTTTCTCCAGACTCATTTAATCTTTAGGAAATAACATGCACCTTAACTATCATAATTTGATTTAAATCATTCTCCAAAGTGCATTAAGACAAAAAGGGAATTTAACAGCATATCTATTGATATGCTGTTGTTACTGAAACTGTGAAGCTGAACAAAGGGGAAAAAAGTCTAATGAACAGCTGGCAGTGAATAAAGAAAATTACAGAAATGGCTAATGTTCGTTCTGGGACAGGGTGTGATACTTAAAATAAACAAAAGTGCCACAAAAGAATTCCTACCTGCATGCATTTCCAATAGCTGACTCTGCTGATACTTGCTGGTTTTGTTAGTATTGGCTTTCTGAATTCACTGATAACACCAAGTTAGTAATTTTGTACAGAAGGTTGAGATACAGGCATTTCCAGCCATATCTTTCAGATGACATATTTATGGAAATATTGCATTTTATTGCAATCTTACATTTATGATTTAGCTGTAAAATACGTACTGCTATTATTGTCATGTAACGGGCTGGCAGCTTTTCTTCAGTGAACACCTGCGAATAGGTGTTGATCCTGCTAGCTGATACAAATGATGACGCACTGCAGCAGATGGGGCTCCTGAACTCTATCCTCCTTTTACCAGAGGTGGGAGACCCTCTCTAGAAGACCAGCTCTGTGTTGGGCTCTTCTCAGGGAGTCACATACTGTGACTCTCACACTCTGTGGAGAGTGATGACCCAGAATGCCTCTTATTTTGGTAATGATGTTTGAGAATAAAACAATTCACAAAAAATTAGCATAGACAAGCTGTCCTGAAGCAGGCTTAAAACCCTAATTGTTTATATATTATATTCCAGATGCATCTGTATATGCTTTCCCTCCATCAGAGGTCATGAATATCAGGATAGGTGTACCTAGTAAACCAATATAAATTCACTGTCTTTGGTTTTACTTGTCGTGCCTGTAATTCAAAGTCATTTGTTGTTTTTTAGCTTTCAACCCACTATCTTTACTTTGCATTATGAGTGCAGGATAACTGGATTTTGCAGTAGTTTGTGCAATGCATTAGAATTTGCTATTTCCCCATAAGCCAGTATCATTGGAATAGCATACTTCAAACACACTGCACATATTTTTCTCTAATATTTTTTTTCCTATGATACAGCTACCTCCAATAATATGTCCAACAGTGAAGTATTTTGTAAGGGTACATACATACGAGACCAGAGCTTGTAGACAAAAGACAATCATTCCGAACTACTACTAATTCAAAGGCAGTGGCAACTGTTAAACTGCTGTGAGACTTCCTCCCTAATGTTAAGATCATGAGTGGACTTTAACTATGCTTTCAAAAAAAACTTTTGGCCCTTTTTTTAAAGATCATAAGCTCTTCTGACAATGTCCCTAAATGGGTCATTCCAATATGTCCCATCTCTAATACTATTGGGTTTTATAATATTGGTAACACTAATTAAAAGGCATAAATCCAAAGCCATAGACAGAAGAGGTTTTGCTAGCATCCTCATGCGGTAGAAGTATGATCTTTTGGGGTTTTTTGGTGTTTTTTTTCCTTTTTCTTCTGTGTCTTTGCATACACTTGATAAGTAACCATCAAAAGTAGTTTGTAGGTTCCCAACATACAGAAAAAAAGGATAGATTCTGACTTTGTCTTTGTAAGGCACAAACAATATTTTAGGAACTTCACAAAAGTATGATTAAACTAAACGGAACAGACCAAAAAAATGCCAGAAGATCTGAATGAGGAGTTTTTGGAGCAGTTCATCTTCTATATATAGTCATCAACTAAGCTCAGTCATACATCTTTTGTGGACCGTACTAACACATTACAAGTGTCTTATCTAGCCTAGACACTGTCTACACTTTATACTGGATTTTCTTAAACCCATAACAAATGGAAAGACCTTACAAAAAAAGCGTAACACTGTTCTGGGGAAATTTCTGGGGGAAAAAACTCTGATTACTTTATCCTAAGCATTGAAGGTATTTCAGAAATAACTCCTTGTGTAGAACTAGCTGGAAAATAGGCTGCTAGTTTATATTTGTTTGCTGCTGCTGTTGAAATGCAACATATCAATGAAATTTGTGGCCTAAATTTAAAATTTTGAAAGTTTCAGCCACCTTACGCTGGAGGTCACTTTGTGGATATGCATCTTTATACTGCAAGCTCCTGTAATAGTTCTGCTTGTGCAAATGTACAGCACAGACCCAAGGAAAAACATTGAGTAGCATGTCTGCACAAATGTATTCAATTTGGGCCAGTGTTAAGACAACATGAAGGTGAAGTACAGTACTGGGATTTGTGCTGACAGGACCGTTCAACTGAAATTATAAAAAAAAAACCTCCCAATGTTATTTTTAAGGAATGACTATGGTCTTTCCTGTAAGGGTTCATAAAAGAGAGTAGGGCCTCAAACAGAGTGCAAGCACTTTTCCCACATGCAGACTGGGAACAGTTCTTACATCTTCTTGCTGTTCATTGTGAGCAAGCAAAAAATACTTATCTGATATACCATGAGCTTCTCTAAATATCTCTTCTGGGTTGTTTTACGAGGACAGTCCAGCAGAACAGTGAAGATTAACTGTGTGCATTCCTCATTCTATCACTGACCAATTGCTCTCATCACCATGTTATCCCTTGTTGCACTGATATATTATATTCTGAAGAAGATATTGTAGTATTCTGTCAATGCAGCACATCCCTTCCAGCTCAGTGTATTGCTTTGGTAAATAAAGTACATAAAACCTCTCCCCTTTGCTGTATGTGCTCATCTTGATTTTTTATTGTTTCTTCAGAATATCCAGTGGATACACTTGAGGTAAAAAAATAATTGAAACTAAAAAAAGTCCAAAAATTTGAGTAACCTTCTCATCACCTACAATTATTTAAATTTTTTTAAAGTTTTAGTGGATTACTTTATGACAAACCAGACGGTTTAGCATCCATGTGAGTTACTTTTTCAGAGTCCTCAGGGTAAAACTCATGTTATTTTGCATTAAAACAACCAGAGCAGATCATATATATCATATATTCATGTAAAATATTTCACACTTTCTGAAGCAGAAGAAAAGAAGGTGATTGCAAATGATGCTGTTGCCAGGGAAAAAACCAAAACCAAAACCAAACCAACAAAAACCCAAACAAACAAAAAACCCCAACAACAACAAAACCAAACAAACCAAAAACAAAACATCAAAACAAAACAAAAAACCCCACAAAACTACAAAACCAAAAACATAAACTAAAACTATGCAAGCTTGAAGTTTTTTAGAATTTAGTTTACATGAATATTCTATCTCTATGGTAAGTTTTTTCAAACTCATTAACCCATCTAAATGGCTTAGACTCTATAAAATCCAAAGAATTTCCACGTAGGGAAGGACTGCAGAACAAGGACTCAAAGATTCCCCATGCCAACACTTACAAAGGCTAAAAGTTCAAAAGGAAAGGTATAAAGATGGCAGTACTTAAAATACTGAACAACTTAACAGAAAGTCATCACACCATAAACAGAGTATTCCAGGCAATACATAACTCTCTGATGACACTCATAATGCTGGTCAGTGCTGACCATGACATACCTTCTTAAATCTGGGAGTCAAAAAGATCTCCCAGTCATAGCCTATACTACCACAGTGGTCCACAGTCGTCAGCTGGATAATCCATTAGCAGCCTGGTGGAGGCCTTGGCCTAGGCAAACAGCAACACTGGCTCTATGACCAAAGGAAAGAAAAGCTCCAGACACCAAAAAAGAAAAAAAAAAAAAGGATTCTTAGGACAAGTAAAACAAACAAAACAGAGGCAGGAATGAGATCAAAAGGTCTAAACAGAAGTACAAGATGAGACAAGAACAGATGTCTGGACAGAAGCCACAGTTCTGCAAAACATTTCTTAGCAGGCAGAGAAGACTACTCAGATGATGAAGTTAGCATCACAGCTAGAGTCAGACCCAGAATAAAGTGGGGGTGGAGAGCTAGGGTGCGGGAGGCAGGGAGACAAAGAGATTGTGCCATGTTGTGTGATAGAGTTGTAGGCAGACAGATGTACAATGTATTCAATTCAAGCAAGAGCTGCAGGCATCTGTCAAAATGGCACCTCCCCCATGGAGCTTCCTCCTATCTGGCTGACGGATGGCTTCAGAGTTGCCAAATATATTTGTTCATCAGTGGAAGAGGAGCACCAAAAGCCATACCTTATTAACCTCCTGAAATTATTTGATCAACATCCATTTCCAAATGTATGTGGGATAATATAATCTGGACCACAAATCATTTCTTTTCCCAGGTATCCAATGTTCTTTTTGTCCGTCACTTTAGTATCAGAGCATCAGACTTCCTAACTAAATATGAATAACCCTGAATAAAATAAAACTCTGAGGTGTCTAGGCAAAATATTTTAATTTCTCAATATCAGCAGAAATGTGGTGTGTGAAGCTTTCTTTAATGTTAGAGAAGGTAGTGGAACAGGCTCCTTGCTTCCTAATCTACAAGGGAAAATTCATCCTCTACTTTATAATGACTTCTCTGTGGCTGTTTCCATGGAGAGTTAAGAGAATAATTTCACAACATGATTCCCACACAGATACCCAGAGATTCAAGAAGATAATGAAAAAAACCTCTAACAGTAACACTGAATATCTGACAAATCTGGTTACCAGACATATCATACATAATATCTATAAAAGGACTGCCTTTGTATATTTGACCCTTCTGTTTAAATGACGTTGATAAAAACAGTGTAGTTTAAGGTGGTCAACATAACAAATCCAAAACATTTGTATCCTTCCTGACAATTAAGTTAACAAGGATGTACAACACCAGCATACTATTTGGTTCCTTTCATTATTGTAAGGGGCAAATTCCTTCTTTTTCATTCTGAAAATAAGAAGACAAAATAAAAGTTCAACACTAAGAATATATCCCAAGAGGCATTTGGAGCAATTTTCCTGAAAAGGCAGAGTCATTGAAGGGATTATAATTCATCGCTTCCCTAAAACTATATTCTTTCAGTAACCTCACGTGTTTGTGATCATTCATATTTCAAGTGTTAACGCCATTGATTGCTCTCACTTTTTCAGGGATTAACCTGATTTCAATGAGGTGAGCTTATGCTCAGCAAGCTTAGAGCACAGAGCCTGAAATGTATTTCAGGGACAGAATGACTTCACTCCATAACCATACAACCCTGAAGTGTCATAGCATTTTGTTTCACAGTGACTTCCACCGAGGACAAGTTTTTAAAATAGGCATCACTAAGCAATGGGTCAGAAGTATGTTTATGTCCCTGAATTGTTCCAGCTTTCCAAACAGGAGAAATTGATAATTTGGGTTTCTGAATGAGGCTTAGCTTCCTTGGAAGCTGAGCTGTGGAAGACTATCAACATGAGGTGTGCTTTCAGAGAGTCAAATGGGGGTATAACTGTGTATTTTTCATGTACTATTCAAAAGCAAAGACCTGTCTCTGCATTTTCAATTGAGGAGCATCTGGGTAAAAGTGAGAAATAAACATGTATACTTACATATATAACATATATAACATATATATGTTACATATATACATATATACTTACATATATAACATAGATAACAACATTTTGTTGTTGGTTTTGTTCCTTTTTATATTATGTCAGAATTTCTTCAGTTTGCTTGAGTCATTCATATCCATTGGCTGCAGAGGAAAGGATCTGATCTAGGTAGGTAATGTCTCAGGGGTGTTCCCTTCTGACTCCTAAACAACTTTGTGAGTAATCTATAACTAAAGTGTTTTAATGATACTTAAGGTATCTAACAGCACATTTCCACACATGTATGCCACATTGTCACAGACATATGCCGGGGGCTGCATATTCCATGATTATAGATAGGCCCCTTTCGCATACACCCTAACACTTTTTGAATGAGACTTTGTATGGGTTTGCTGGGGTTTTTTTAGCTTTAGTTTGATAAGAGAAAGACTGCTGTGAAACAAGTATGAGAGCCACTCCCATTACAGTAAAATATTATTGTTAGTAAACTAAATCTATTTTTTATTCCTCGTTCCTCAGTTTAGGTTACTGAAAATGTTCATATAATCCTTAATAAATGCAAATCTTTTGCCCAGTTTTTAGAATCTGGAACTCAAAGCCGGTACCTAACATTGAGACCTGGAAACTTTACTAAATAAGCTGTTTGTACTGAAAAATTTTCTGTACTCTTACACATTAAACTTCTGGATAATCTAACCTTTTTTATTGGAAGTGTGCATTGTTTATGTGGGAGATCAAAAGATTTTCAAAAATGTGTTCTTGTATTTATCCACATAATTAGCCCTCCTGTTTCCAACAGAGAATTGGAGTTTAGATATATCTTAGAGACAATCTTTAGGAGTTTACATTTGCTCTAATACTCTTAGCCAAATATTTCATATCTTCATTAAATGTATTCTGTGGGATAAGAATTTCCAGATCAGGTTTTACATTCTGGTTTTCCTTAAATGAATTCAGGCTTCAAAACCATATTTGTGTATGTATCCAACACACACACAAAACAACAACTAATTAGAAAAAAAAAAACCACAAAACTTGGAAGTCTTCTTGTTAAATATTTGACCGACTACTTAAGCAGATCATTTAGCTGGACATATATATATTTAAAAAAAATAATAATAAGGAACAAAAGAAAAGAAAGAAAACCCATCACATTCAAAGAAACTCTAAAATCACTGTAAAATTTAGAAAAAAAAAAGTTAATTCACAACAAAATGAGTAGCTCTACTTAGGTATTGTTCTTCACAAGGTAAAGGTAGGTCACTAGTATGCACTCTTGTGAAGACCAGCGAGCAGTGTTCTTTCAAAACAGATTTGGGCAAAATCAGAATATATCCCATAATATTTTAGTGTTTATCACAGTGACAGATGTTCCTACTCACGATCAGGCATATTTGCAGCATAGGCTTTGAGTTACATCCAAGTTTGGGCCAGGAGGAATGCAAGGGGGTGTGTGCCGTTACCCTGCCTTCTAGCCCACAGCTTCCTCAGGAAAAAAATACCCCCCAACCCCCTCACATTATGGTTAAAAGAAAGAGACAAATCTTGTATGAGTAAATATGTTATCCATTTGTTGTGCTCATCTGCTTCATCATTCTTTTATTAATTGAAATGCTGGCAAGTAAATTCTGTTTCTCACCTTCTTCTAGATAAATATGCTCAAATAAGCATTAAGGTATATCTTTAAATGGTTGGCTTTATAGGCATAGAGTGCTAAAAACAGTATAGGTTCAGATAATACTACAGTTTAGAAAACTACAGAACTTCAGCTGTGATAGCAATCTTTGTGTATTCTTCATCCACAGAAAGTATAAGGTAATTTTGAGTTAACCCAGAGCAGAAGAAAGTCAAGCTAAGTTAAACTACTTTGTTTTTCTCTCAGATTTAGACTGTGCTCTTGAAAAGACCATGCATAATAACTGAGTTGTGCTTTTGAAACCTAAGAACATACCAAAGGACTCTGATTATAATATTGCATCTTCCAAACAATCACTAAGGAATAAATTGAAGAAAGAAGTAAGCTCTTCCTGGTATGCAAAACAAAATTTCCAAAATGTGTTAACAAGATATTAGGCAACAAATATGAGTGGTGTATATGAGTTATTTATATTTAAAATGCCAAAGAGTGCCTATATGCAAGGGTGTTATACACCCTGACAGCTAATTAAACTTATGATCCATATAGGAATAGCATCGCATCACAGTGTAATTAGTTTACCGGCCGGTGAGTCAGAGTATCGGATCCTATAATAATCACTTACATAATTTCCATTGTAAGCAAAGGACAGCAAACATGTTCTGGTTTCTTTAAAGTGTATGAACATATTTTGTACAGTAAAAAATGAGTGTAATCTCATGAATAGCATCCACCAGCTCTGAATAGTTACAATCAACATCCAGTTATTTTAGATACTTCTTCCACGTAGAACAAAGCTCATACCTGACTTGAATGGCACAGAATCTAAAGGTCTTGTAAGACTGCAAAAACATACATGTGATTAAGCTAGGCAGAGGAGCAGTGAGAGAACACCACACTTAACACTAAGACCTCTATTACAGTTCACTGTCACATACACATTTACATTACTTCCTCTCAGTTTTGTTTCATCTCTCATTTTCATCTGGTTAATTTGCTTTTATCAAGACTGGATTCTTGCCTCTATCACACACTGGAAAAAAAAAAACAACATTCATTTTTCAGCTGCTGAGAACAATTAAAATTTTAGGGCAGGAGTATGAAATTAACAATTTTTTAGTCTCAGTTATTAATGGACTCTTGCCCTGAAGAAAACTTTCAACTCTGTTTCTGTTTCACATGCAGCAATAAAACCCATAGTAAACCTGACCTCTGAAATTCGTTTATCTTGGAGTATAATCTGAATCTTTAACAACTGAAGTAGTTAAAGGAAGTAACTATTACCTATCATTACTTTATGTGCTGAGTACACTTTGAAAAAATCCTTAGCCATATGATTATGTATACCAAAAAGAAAAAAACTGTATATGATGTTTCCATATGTTTCCATAATTATGTTCAGTTTATTATCAGACTTTCAAGTAGGGGTATATACTTTCCTCAGTATGGGGTTTGCTAGAGCTTATAAATATAACTCCTTGTGAATTTAAGTTGGCGACACACTGCCTTTGCTGATGCTAGTGCACACCTTCATAAAAACAGTTTAATGAGTGTTTGATTGACTTGTTTTTAAGGGGATTAAAAGGAACAATGCTTGCGTGACTGAATGCAATCACATTCCTCAGTTGCTACCCCCAATACTGTTGCTCCTTCCAAGAAAATAACCTTGTACTTTCAGAATGGTGAATACAGTCAGAATGTCTCTGACTTGTGGTTGTTTAGAAATGATGATGAAGAATATATGAGGCTTTTTCAGCTAACTACTAAAGAAGGAAAACGATATTGCCAAACCACTGCTGAATCATGTCAACTAGCAAATCCCTAACTCTAAGGCTCCCATCTTAACTGGAAAGAAAGATTGTTTGGGAATTATTGCACAAAAGTACATGTTAGACTGCACGTATTTTTAGAGTAAGAGAGACAAGAAAAAACATGTGTGGGGTAGGAGTAACAGAAGTAAGAAGAGTTGAAGCTGCATGTTACAAATCATGGTTTGGGGCACAAAGCAGTTTTCTGAAGAACACTGTTACTGCTTCAGGCTTTCTTTTGTCTCCACACCATCAACCAAAATTTACAAGCCAAAAGCTCAAAGGAAAGATGTTCCTCTAAGAGACATGGAGCAGTTCTGGGTTCAGTGACCTGTAGTGCTGTATCCCCTCTGTTACTCAGTTTCTCTGGTCTTCCTTTCATACAAGAATAGCAATATTTTCTTGCCTGATCCTTGTTTGCTTTGTTTAAGAACAAGAATTATCTATTTCAGCAGGCAATTAAGTGGAAAATATCCTCACTATAAGTAGAATTGGGATCAAACCAAGCACAAGGTATGGGGGAGGTGGGTAGGATACTTGTGTGTGTTTGTGTTTCTTTTGTGAGATGACAAATGATTAATCATTTTGTTAACATATTTGATTAATTATTCTTGCTGAGGGTTAGTGTAAAAGACAAAGGTATACATGTGCTTAAAAAGAGATTCAATAAATTCATAAAGAGTAAAGCGAGCCAGCTCAAGGAGTGCCTAACTAATTAATTACTGGAAGATCATCAGGTATTTCAAGGGAAAGATCACATTGTATGCAGTCTTCTATTATTATCCTTTCTCTGAGCTTCTTCTGTTACTGGATTAGATGAACTTCTGGTCACCTCCAATAGTGCACATCTAGTCTTTAGTTTGGACTTGTAACTGCTACATAAATTGCATGTATAGGTATATGTATATGTCTGTATGTATATAAGCTGTAAATCCTTTATAAAGCCACATCACTTTAGAGTGAAAGTTGCTGGTATATTACTATTATTAT
>JAAGNO010007682.1:0-39100 GCA_033439905.1 Ceryle rudis | reverse complement strand
GCCCTCCCGGCTCCGCCCGGCCCCGCCCCGGCCCCGCCCCCTCCGGCTGCCGCCCCGCCTCCTTCCTCTCCAGCGCGTGCGGCGGCCAGGGCGGGGGCAGCTGCCGATCGGCAGCTGGGACGAAGTAGTTCCCGAGCGGAGGGAGACGGGCGGCGCGGTCCCACCACCGCCCTGCCGGTCCCACCGCGACTGCCGCGGGGCTTTGTCCCGGTCTCCGCGGGCCGCCCGCGGTGGCAGAACCCTCCCGGCGCGGCCCTGCAGGGGGCGGCAGCGCGGCTGCCTCCGCCGGGGTCCACGGGCGGGTAGGGCCGCAGCCGCCGGGCCAGCGTGGTACCGGACGCGGTGTTGGAGCCCGGTCCCTGCCCGGCGTTACCCCCCCAGCCCGGTCCCGCTCCAGAGCAGCGAGGTTCCAGCTGGAGCAGAAGCAGAGATGTTCGGTTAGCCCTGGGACGCCTCGATTGCGATCCCGCGGCCGGTGCAATCTCCGATTTTGTTCTCTTTTAACCCAGCGCAGGCCTCGTAGCTTTTCTCCCCTTCAGCTCCACCTTTGCCTTGTCTCGTTTTGCCCTAAACCGGCCCGTTTGGCGGCCCGACGACGCCGATGGAGGAAGGAGCAGCCTCCCAAAACGCGTGCGGCGATTCCCAACGGTTTTCCTCTCCCCCTTGTTCCTGGTGATGCACACGAGCAAATCACGGGGTTTTGCTGCAGCCAGGGCCTGGATCCAGCCGGAGGGATGAGGAGCAGCCCCCACCCTCCACTTAGACCACCTCCATATAGTGACCTTTGAGCTTTACAATTTGTGGGTCTCTTCAAAGCATCGGAAACCCGGCCCTTAACATGGAAGAAAACAGGGCAGAACTTGCTCCTGGGCACCTTCAGGAGGCCCCTGCGAAGCTCTCTCCACCCATGACAAGAAAGGGAGAGCTCTCCTTTATTTTGGCTACGTGACAGCAAAGCAAGGGAAGGGTTTTCATTAAAATTTACTCCCCTCGGAGCCGACCGCGTTATTTGTGATAAGGCGCTTTCCCATTAACTGTTGGATCAAGGGCTTTATGATTACTAAATAGTGCCTTCAATTTAGCATGGCTCCGTATGATTTCACATGCCGTGTAATTAAAGTATTGTGGAGTAGACACTGACTATATCCATATGACACAACAGAGTCATTCAGGGCCCTTCAAGGAGCGTCCCGAGATTCTTTGTACAAGCAAAATGAAAAATAAATTCAGTTGGTATACTGAAGAGCGTAGAAAAACAAGTCTGCCTGCTTCTGAAAACCAGTAGAACAAGTTTGAAGAACCTTTGGAAGCAGTGAATTACAAATTTGCAAAGCAATTGGGAGTGGGGGAGAAACAGAAATAAAATTACTAGTACGAAAAAGTTGTGTGGTTGTTTTGTTTTGGGGGTATTTTTAAGCTTTCTTACTCGGTTGGGGTTTTTTTAACCTCGCCCTTTAGGCAAATAAGCTTTTTTAGGCTTTTTTTTTTTTTCCTCCCCAGCATGCCACCCTTCCATTTTGAGATGTGGAAGCTCAAGACTTCCTGAACTGATGCTAATGCAAGTGCTGAGACACTGACCATGAGACTTTGAACTGTAAAATAATTTCTTTTTTTCTTCCTTCTTTTTGTTTGTTTGTTTGGTATTTTGTTTTGTGTGTGTGTTTTTGTGTTTTGTTTTAACAGTAAATGAAGAGAGTGATAACGTTTGGAATGATGGCATTGCGGGTCTTGTCAGCTGAGTTGGCTGGAAACAAAACACGTGGAGAGAGGGAAAGAAATTGTAAAAATAATGCAAGAAATAATTGCATATTCAACACCTTAAGGGACAGATCTTGTGTGCATACATTACACTGGTAGATGATCCAGGAAAAAAAACCAAAACAAACCAAAACAACAAAAAGAAGGATTAATTTGGAGAAGGGTGAGATGCAGGGGAAAGTGCAGCTGATGATCAAGACACCAATGAAAACCCAATTTACACGCAGCAGTGCTGCCAGATTTCAGACATCTAATATGATTGTGTCACCGGAGGAAGAATAATGGCACGGTTTGCTAAAATCAGAGGTATTTAAGTGTAATCTTAATGGACTTCTAGATAATCATTGTAAAGATACTGACCTTTCCACACAACTATGTAAGTCCCATAACTGAACAAAAGACAACAATTTGATTTTAGCATGGACAGTGGGCACAAAGTCGCTGCCCCCACAGAACTAACTTGTGGGAGCAAAACTTCCCTTCAGGACATCACTTCCACAGCTAACATGAGGAGTATTAATTACTCGCGGGCACGACAAGGAGAGGAGAGGGGAAGGGAAGGGAGGGAGAGGAGGAATGGAAGCAGGAAAAAAAAGGGGCAGGCCTACGGTATAATTAAACCTGTACCACTGGCAGGATTTTTACTCCTTTGTTCAAAAGAAGGCATAATATTGCAAGATCCGAAGGATGACCTGCACACTTCTTTCCAAAAGGATGTGTGCATGACCTAAAGGTGAAGGTCGGTAGTGGCCTTGCATTGACCCATCTGAATTACTATTGGGAAGCAAAAGCATATAGACACTTTCAATGGTTAAATTGTTTGGTTTGGGTTTTGGTTTTTTTTTCTACAAAATCCTACAAAAAGGTCAAAGGGTTAAAAAAATGAGATTGTCATGAAGCAAGAGGCGAAGCCACTTAGGCTGGGATCTTTCATCTGTACACAAAAAACTAAGACCCTGAAGTCAGCCTTCAAAAGCAAGGAAGGCATTTTGTTATCAAGTTTATTTGCATAGTACCTCCTCTGTATAACGTGACAGCTTAGATGACATCATCCTGGTGAATTATTATAGCTAAGGGTCAGATATTACTGATACAATTGTGCAACGGTGTAGTTAATGAGACAGTGTCAGGATAAGAACCAAACCTTATTTTGTGGTTTTGTGTAACTTAGTTTGATATATTTAGCAAACCAGCCATGATTTAATTGGATGCAACCTTGCACGCTATGACACTCACAGATAAGACCTAAAAGAGACACAAAGAAGATTAAACAGATCAAAATTTCCTGTCTGAATTTAAACAAAATCCTCTCTCTCTTCTGTTAGCTTCAGTGGTCTGAAGCTGTAGTAACCTTCCAGCTTAACCTGAGCCACGTCCCAGCACCTGGTTTTAAAACACGATGGAAGGTTTGTGTCATGCGTGGGTTTGGGAACAGTTTTCTACTTACTAAAATACTAAGTTAAGACTAAGAAAGCAAGAAGAAACTTAGCAAAAAGATTGCACAAAATGTAACGTTAAGAACTGAAAAACCTGAGGGGGTGGCACACAAAGATTTGTTGTGCTTTCTAAATGATTTGCCACATCTTTTCCAGAACATTCAAATGACTATTATGTGGTTTTCAATTATTTTAACAGTTTCAGCGTAGCGTTATCTGGCTATTATAGTCAATCCTGACGGGCAAGAGAAAGTAATCAATTGCAGTGAGAAAGGCAACACGAGGCCGATACTAGCATCATCAAAATCCAAGCCATCACACGCATATGTAAAGCTTTGTTTGCTTTCAGTGCAGTTTGGAGCGCTTTTATCAGTTTGCCCCCTTCCTGTTCCGTGCGCGGCTTGGATGAGCTGCGGGTCCCGCTGCCTGGGTGCACGCACCTTCCAGCCGCTTCGGGGCCGGCTCTGCGTGCAAAGGGAGTGAAGCTGCAAATCCTTGCAAGCCTGGCCTGTCTTTGGTAAAGTTCTTGGTAGAGGGTGATTCACATCCAAAACCTAAATGTTTTGAAAGGGTGGGCCTGAGGTGTGATTATCTACTTAAGCATAGTAGTCATTTTAACTCTTTTTCTAACTTCAAGTTACCGATTTTCATGCGTAATTCCGTATTAATTCCGATACTGTCATTCTCTGACGGGTAAGATTAGTGAAGTTGATGGTAAGTAAAGATAGTGTAGACTTAGTATAACATAAGAACATTAAAATAAGAATTTTATAATTTCCCAAGCAAATATTAAAAGCCTTATTGCATGAAATATTCAGGCAAAGGCATTTCCCTGATACTGACATTTCAGGTCTCAGTCCCAAAATCTGTCTAGGGCAAGATGCACTTTCACCTTGGGCTTCTCAGTATCACATAAGATGCCTCCACAAAGTCATCCGGAAGTCCTGTACGTGGCCAGCCCATGTTCAGCCTGCCATACGCTGCAATGTATATGGGTCCCTTTCGGCAGGGCTGCCACTCCACTGGTTGCTTCTCAGCCTGGAGAGATGCCTGGGGTTTCACTGTCCCACGCCCAGAGCTCTGCACCAATCCTTATTGAACTTCACCAGGTTGCTGCTGGGCCAGTTTGGAAATTCAGCAAGCTCCCTCTGGACAGAAGCTTGCTGTTTGTCATGCCAGTGATTTCTGTGTGGCACAATGCCCTCCAGAAGTTACACTCTGTGTCATCATCCAGGCTAGCCATGAATATGATGGAAAGCATCAGCCCCAGTATTGATTCTGGAGACCCCTGCTAGTCACTGGCTGCCATATGGATGTCACGCCACTAGTTGCCGTTCTCTGAACCGAGCAGCAAAGCCAGTTTCTGACCCACCTGATCATTCATTGCTCCAGGCCATAATTCCTCAGCTCCTAAATGAGAACACTACAGGGGATGTCAAAAGCCTTGCTAGGGCCGGGTTAGATCACATTCACCATCTGCTGCTGATCAGACACAGAGTCACTTGTGCTGGTAAAGAACGGTTTGTCTACTTTGTCACACACTTGGGAATGGACTCCAAGAGGACGTGTGCTCCATGAAGTCCTCAAAGCTTCCCAAGCCCCTCAGCCTGAGGTGAAGCTAACCATCTAGTTCCCTTCATTCTCCTTCTCACCTTTTTTAAAGAGGAACATCATGCTGCTTTTTTTTCCCCCCCTAGTTATCGGGGACTTCCCCTCATCGTTGTGATTTTCAATAGATGAAGGCAATAGTGTTCTTTTACATAAGAATATAGCTAGAAAGTATAATAGTTCCTTTCAGCTCCTTCCTCAAGCCTTCCTCATTACCCAGTAATTTGGGTCGGAATACTATCTATCCCATCTATTGAAACTGGATCTCTGTGAACAAAGGACACAGAATGATTGAGCTGAAGCAAAATTAAACAAAAGATCCTGCATAGGATAATGTGGTGGCTGGAACACTTGGCCAGGAGAGGAGGGAGCTGTATTCTCTATCCCCCTGAAAAGGAAATTGTTCCCATTTCCAGGCTGACAGCATTAATTTCTAGGTCATTACAGAACTGCCACCACAACATATTATATTTGCACTGTGGTAGAAAAATGGCTCCTGTGCTTTGGGTCAGAAAAGGCAATTATCTGCTCCTTGATAAACAAGGGCCAGGATCTGTGCCCTCTTTCAAATAACAGCATCTGTTCTGTAGCCACAGAAAAGGGAAGGGTGGAGGTTTGTGCTTACATGTCCTCATCCTTTGTGCAGATACATATCATAGGAGGGTTTGAGCTGGAAGGAACCTTTAAAGATTATCTAGTCCAACCCCCCTGCCAGGGCAGGGACACCTTCCACTAGACCAGGTTGCTCAAAGCCCTATCCAACCTGGTCTTGAACACTTCCAGGGATGGGGCATCCACAGCCTCTCTGGGGTACCTGTTCTAGTGTCTCAACACGCTCACAGTGAAGAATTTATTCCTTATATCTCATCTAAATCCACCCACTTTTAGTTTGAAGCTGTTACTCCTCATCCTATCACTACAGTCCCTGATAAGGAATCAGTTCTTCATGCACCAATGCCCCCAGGTCCTTCCCCACAGGGCTGCTCTCAATCCACTCGTTGTTCAGCCTGTGCTTGGGATTGCCCCGACCCCTGTGCAGAACTTTGCACTTGGCCTTGTTGAACTTCATGAGGTTGGCATGGGCCCACCTCTCAAGCCTTTCAAGGGCCCTCTGCATGACATCGCTTCCCTCCAGCATGTCAGCTGCACCACACAGCTCGGTGTCAGCAGCAGACTTGCAGAGGGTGCACTTGATCCCACCAGGATTTGCACCGGCTGGCAGCTCACCCTCTGCCACAGCACCAGAGCAAAGAGGCAAGGCAGGTAGGACAACCTGAGCTGGAGTACCGGCAAGAGGTAACACACCAAAGTACAGCCAAGCTGAGCTGCCAATACCAAGCAACACACAGCAGTGGTATTGCAGGTACTGTAATTAATGAATGCCAGGTAGCTCAGCTATCTTTTGTATCACATGTAGTTATGACTGTGATTGTATCTACTATGTGATACTATCATCCTAGTGGTACAATTGCTTATCACCACTACACTGTCAAGAAAAAGCACTTCTCCAGATGGCTGTTCATAATAGAAGCCTGGTTTAAATGCTCAGAATTGCCTCTAGAGTAGCCTGTTTCTTCCTCTCTCTTGACATGAGAACAATATCCTCCCAGTGTAAGCACTGGTATTGCACACTAAATTTAGCTAAGGTTAGGAGACACTTTTATGCCTCTTGGGCAAAACCCCAAGCATTGGCTTTCAAGATGTGCTGCATATATATATATGCACAAGCACACAAATACACATCTGCACAGAACTAGAAGAGATCAATCTTCTATTTAATAATTGATACCCAACCTCTGATATGTAGTGGGAGTGACTTTAGCCTCTGATATGTAGTGGGAGTGACTTTAGCTTGGTGTCTGGAAAGTGCATTGCAATTTTGAGGCAGCTAAAAGAAAAGTATCCAAACTGACAGCTTTTAGTGTCTAAGAAAGGTATGTTGATGCAGTGTTCTGCTGTGCTACAGGCCGTCCAGCCTCTGTCATTCTATCTTTGACTATTGCTATGTGTACAGGAACATGATTATACTTCGTCTCCCTCCTAACTTGAAGGAACATGTTACCCAGTAATTTTGCAATATGACTTACAGTGTAGCATTACCATTCTGTTTAATAACAGTTGACAATGCACAAGGTCAGTTAAAATTAATAATAAAGTGTAATATTCTGGAAAACAGGTGCTGCAGTTGATAACCAGTTCTGCTGGATGAAAACATATGAAGAACTGAGAAGAATTCAAATGTCATTAAATGATGGCATGAAAATGTCTATGGAGTGGAAAGAAAAAATCCTCAGCAGTAAGCCATAAAAGAAAACTAAATCAAGAAAGTGACCTTTTATGTGAGTTGGACCAGAAATATATTCAGCATCAGTCTCAGACTGGGTATGAAAAAGATAATCAGTTGCCTAAGAATATGATACTTATATGAATAATACACTACATGAATAAAATATATTATATGAATAAAATATTACAACAGAAGACTTTATGCTAGTGCAAGATTTTGTATAAACTTAGTGAGATCTAACAAAATATTTGATTTATGTGAGAAACAAGTTGTAAACTTTGGGAAACTGTGTACAAATAGCTTCCGTACGTACTATATATTCCTCATGTAACCTCCCTATTTTCATTGCCTTGTGTTACAAGCAGTGTCTGAGTGCTTGCCCTGACCTGCTTTGTGATCTTGAGCAACTCATGCCACCTTACCTGCTTCTATTTCCCTGTCAGTACAATAAAAATAGTAAATCTTTCATATTGCCTTTCTTACACCCGGTTAAATGGCAAGCTAGAACGAGATTTGTCTAGATATTTTGTAACAGTACAGTAACACGAGGTAGCCATAAACTTGCTCTAACTGTCCAACTTTGAATGATGTGTCATTGAATCAATGTAAACTAAAGGCTAAACCATAAGTAATAAATAACCAAAATATTTTTTTGCTGTATGTTCTCTTACTAACTTCTGCCCTAAGCCTATAGTAGCTTATAAGCTTTTATGCAAGAATGCATGCTGATAGACTATAAAGAGTCATTTTAACTTGTTTTCTTTCCATGTAGTTTACCCTGTCTCAAACCAGTTGCTTGTTATTTATGAATTCACACATTTTACACACTTATACTGCAATCCTTATGTGCTGCCCATTTGACAGAATTCCTGAGGCCAGTAAGCACTTGCTGCTGCATTTCTGCTGTCCTTCTGAATTTGTGGGTACTCTGTAAGTCATCATTTTAGAAGTGAGAAAAATGGCAGGATTTAATTTTGTCTGTCCTTTTGAACAAACTTCACCCAAACAGGGAGCAGCCTGCTCCATCTGAAGCTGGGCAGGCAGTCTACCATTCATTACGTTAGCTGCAACACCCCCACATTGATCTAGTTTTATCTATAAGCTAAGCTTCAAGAGTTAATAAAACTGTACAAAGTTAGTAAATACAAACAATCAGCATAATCCTAAAAAAAAAAAATGTAATATAAACTATTCAGTTCTTTTTAGAGGCTGGGGCTACTAAAATGTTATAGACACTCACTTATTTAGGACAAAATGTAATCAACAGGGATAAAGATACAAGAGATTTTTTTATTTATGTTTCCCTGCATCTGTGAAATCACTTGATTAGTCCTTTTCTAACATATTTCAACACACAGAGAAAATACATAGTGAGATGATGGGTTTTTAGAGCATATTTTGGATAAGTTTGCTTAGAGTAATTGCAGATCTTCTGGATCTAGGAGAGGAAGCTAATATATATTCCTAGGAATGTCCTATTAGACTTTGAAAATGAGACAAATTAATGTTCATTGAAAAACAGTATTTGCATTTTGTGTGGAAGTGAATTTAGTTTGATCATTAACATCCTTTGAGAAACAGAATTTCCTTCACTTCCCCTTAATAAGAAACTTGCTGTATTTTCCATCCTCTAGACTATCTATTCTAATGGATTTTAAAAATCCAAACTAATTCATTTTATAAATGGAATTAAAAGGAAAGGATCACATTATGTTTCCTCATGCAACACAATAAAATAACTCAAAACTTTAGACATATACTGGAAGAGAAGACTTGTATCAAAGCAACTAACTTTTCCACTTGCTATTTTCCAACATGGCAAAATTAGTGGCTTATGGACTAAAATTTAGTTTGGCACATCATGATAGTAAAACTAAATTTTTATACACCTACCAAATACGGAATTCACATGGTTTACTTATAGTTCACAAGCTGAAGGTAACTCAGGAGAGATTCACAAAGTAAAGTTGATTCAGAGCAGATACCAACTTTGGATTTTTAATGGTATTTGTAAAGATTCACAAACCCCACTCTTGTCTGAAGAGCAGTGCCTGCAGATATATAGATAGCACCAGCCAAGGTGCATCTAGAGCTGCATTAAATGCTGCAGTATGAAATAGAAAATGCAGCAGTTGGTGCACAAGAATATTCTTTTCTGTGCCTGCGAATCATGCAGCAAGGCACTGCAATCTAAATAATAGTAGCAATACCAATAACAGCAGCAGCTTCCACAAATACCCTGGTTTACAGTAACTGGAAAAAAGTCCTCCCAAACTGACACACACAGACTTTTCCAAAGTAATTTCGATTTCAGTGGCATTTGTTTTGGACCACTCAGTACTGGGAAGGTGGAAAACAAATACGATGATGGCTTTGAAACAACTCTTCAGCTGCACTGAGTGGTATGAGAGATTACTGAATAGCTTACTGTGCACTACTAACCATCTTTGATTTCCCAGATACTCTGCCTGTTCTGCATTGCATTAGCACGCTGTAGAAATCCCAAATGAAGTCAAAATCCAGGCCACACCTTATTTAAAGCTCAAAGGGTTTGGGTATAGGCTGTTTCCATGAGTGCCTCATCTTCATAAAATCCTGTTAACACTTATGAAGCAGACAATGAAATTGAAACCTGTGAGAAGAGATGAAGATCCAGCTTATGTAGCAGATGGTTTATGACAATGGTTTATGACTATGGAATACACTGCCCAAAAGGATTAGAGGTTATTTAGATGTAGAGCTAGACTCATCTTACTATTTCAGCTTTCTCTTGAAAGTAAGTCTTATAAAAAAAAAACCCAACCCTCTAAAAAACCCAAAACAAAACAAAAATGTAATTGAGGTTAAAAGAGAAAAAACCAAAGGAAAAAAAAGAAAAAGTAATAGTCTGTGTAGAAAATGGCATATTAAACTGAACAGATTACCAGTCTGACCTGTTTACCTATTTATAGGTGAATTCCTGTGATCCTGAAGCTAGAAAAGACTAGAAAAAAGCAGAATGTCCATTTTGTAACACAGCCATAACCAGCAAAGGGCAAAAGGCAAATTGCCTTTGCTGGCTCCACTGACTCTTAGCAAGAACACTTCAGTACCTTAGTGCTGGGTATGCTTAGAAGCATTAAGAGGTGGCACAGAGGACCTTGAAGCTGAGAATTTAGCAGAAGAAAAAACATAATGGAAAGATTTAAATGGATTAAGTGAGTGATGTGACTCAGGCAGAAGGAGGTGGAGATAACTTTAGCTGTCTACTAAATGAGAAGAGAGATGATAAATGGAGTCCTGAAGCCTCCATAGATTAAATTATCTGGGTGGGAGGCAGTTGTGAATTACTGGGGAAGTGCAGGGACTAAAGGGATTTTTCTATTTGCTGGTGTAAGATAAGTTCCCCTTCATGTGACACGGTCACAGTGGTGGAAATGCTTGGAGCTCTGCCTACCCCTATACATATCTAAGGTCTGGGGAATAATTCTCAGCATGGGAAGAGAAGGAACCTTTAGTGTCTCACTAGAGACTCGGTGAAGTGAAATAGAAGGGTGGCAGGAAGATCAACCTTGACACACAGAGGAAAAAGTTATTAGTCACCAAAGCAAAGACAATCTTACACTAATGGAGAGGGTGGAAAGTAGTCTGAGGAAGACCAAGGAAGCTACCTATACAGCACACAGACACACTGCACATGTTGCTAGAAGTCAATTGCATGATCGTGACATCAACAGGCTTTCAATACCACAGCTGAGAGTCTCATTTTTAAAATACTTTTGCAACTATTTTCAGATCAATCTGTATTTCTCAAGTGATAAGAGTCTATTTGGTGGCTGCAACTCCCTTACCATATCTGCCACGTTTTACTGCAGTTTTTAGCATGTATTTATTTCCTTCCCCTTTGACCAGTAACCGAGGGGTAATCACTATTACCCTTACAGCAAGTCAAACCAACCAGATTAAAGCCAGGTTTATCAGAAGTTGTCAGAAAAACAGAAAATAAATTCAATGACTTTCTAATTAAGAATAATAAATTATGTCCCTCTATTCAGCTACTATATTAAGTCCCCATGTTAAGACTAATTAGTGTCATTGCCATAACAGAAAAATGAGAATTGTCTCCCTCCTTTGACAAATACTCCAAATTTCAGAAATCACTGAAAGTCACGTAGACACTTTCTACTTTGCAACAGCTTTTAGGGAAAGTGAATAGTTAAATGGCTGTTTTCAAGGAGTTTTAGACTCACTCGTGTTTTCTTTTGCACTGTATTCACAGCATTAAATTCGGTGGAAGAGGATTAAGTGTTTTACTACTAATTCAGCCTTATTACTGGAGGTAATAGCATTCATGTGTATCAACCGCTTCATAATCCTATTGACATGAACCAAAGTCAGATGTGAGTACTCTAAGCATGGTGGTGACTGGAGCCGTTGTCCCAGCTTTATAACCCAGCAAGACTCTATGCTCTCATTTATTAGATTTTTTTTTTTTTTTTTCCCCAATTATTTCATACTCACATTTTCTTCTTGCTTAAGCCAGACATGTTAACTGTGTGCAGTGGCTGGTTGTGTTCTTCAATGTTTTGACTGCATTCTCAACAGAGGGTTACAACCACTAAATCCCCTACTAGCTTGTTAAGTAGCTAGCTTGATTTTTCTAAACACTCTTTGCGATCCACCCACACCATGAAGAGTAATTCCCTCCAAATGAAATCAAATTATATTTAATCGGGAAATTTAATTATGCCATGGCAATGGGTATTTTTTGAATGCCATAGATTAGATGGATTAATCAGATGCTCAGGAGGTAGGCGGTTGATATTGAAAAGGCAAAATTTGTTTGCACTGCATGTACAGACAGTTCTGAAACTGCCAGCCAAATCAGAAAGGAAGGATTTGCATTGGTACTTTTAAGGAGAATTAGATTAGTAGAAGCTGTGCAGTTAAAAGAAAACAAAACTGAACTAAAACAATCACCATTTAAGTCAAGCAAAAGAGTGCAAAAACAGTTTAAATTTTTAATCATCACAGCATCACTGGATGCTGACTGACAGCTTCAATATTATCTCACTATAAATGTATAATAATTTGTTGGGTAATTCATCTGAGGAACATTATTAACAATATTAGAATTGAAATCAACTCAGAAAATCAGGTTCTTAAATGCACTGAAGCCAGTGCCGGTTTTTATACACAGCATCTGGGGGGGAGACTGGGTAATGAGCACAAGGGGAGTTAGGACAGTGCACACAAATATTTTAGGAACCTAGACCCAGATTTTCCTTATCTTATGGAGCTGGAAACAGTTCTGACAATGGGGCAAGACCCCAGTATAAAATTGGTCCCTGCCCTGAGGCTGCCGCAGGGAGACTGTGGCAGCATCAGCAGCAGCCCTCGTGGGGATGGAGTCAGAGGAGTGTGTGTGTATATAATTATATTCATGTTCTGATTATATAGCCAGATGACTCAAGCACATGTTGCTGCTGTTCCTAGGAGCATAGAAAATTTGGACCACACCAGTTGCCCCACAAAACACAAAAAATTATAATGGCTGTCATCACGCTAGTTTGTAAGCAGGGCACATTGTCACCTCTATGAAAATCTACTCCATTAAGAATAACATCAATGTGACATTTTCATTTAATCCTAATGACTGCATAATTATCAATTACAGTAGCTATAGAAGCAAAATCCCAGGGAAGATGGAATCTCGGCCATATTCTTCACAGTTGCCAGGTACTTTCAGATTTCCTTACCCAGAAAAAAATAAATCATTTAGCCATTATTTCTAAGAAATAGTCATCATGAATACAGAAATTCTGCCACAGACATTGAAGATTTTTCAATGTTAAGCTTAAAGAAATTTCTTTTTAAAAATGTTGTTCCAACATTTCTGTTTTTCAAATCACACTTTGAAGTAGCCGATATATTGAACATACACCTCAAATAATATTATTCAGCATTGGACTAAATCCTGCTGAGTTGATAAGTAAACATGACTCTCACTGTCAGTGAATTACAAAATTCTATTTTATTACTAATAGCATCCATGCTAATTTAAAACAGCTTCCTCTTATTTAAGCTTTTGGTACTTCACATATTTCATTTACATTAGTGAAATAAACTAATTTTGGGGGGGTTTATTTGTTTTATTCAGTTTCAGATTGTTTAAGCTGTTCTCATTGCAATTAGAAAAGACCCTTTTTAGCAAGTCAAGGGAGAAAATTTGGAACTGTCAACTACACAATATAACATTTATAATTATTTTTTCAAAGTTACAGGATACTTTGAGAGAAAGAAGTGTTTCTAATGCATTTCAAATTTGACAGTATTTACATCCATGATTGGTTTTGTTCTTTTAGCTGCACTAAACAGATTTTTATGTTTAGAGTAGAAGTTGAAACAGAGGTGATGGTGTAAAAGTATTTTTCCCATACTAGAGTAATGAGCCAGATTACGGAAGACAAAGATAAAAGTGGGTGAAAAATGGATTAAGCCACACTAATCATGCTCAGTGTGGTGATCTGAAAATATGTAAAGAAATACCATAAATGCCATTATAAAGGATTCTCATTAAAAGTGGCATTTTAAAACCTCTTTGTGGAGTTAATTTTGAAGAATGGTAGCATTAGCCTGAAGTAACCTTCAGCTAACTTCCAAGCTTCCACTTAGTAGAGCCATGTTTCAGTAGCCTCTCTGCTTCCAGCCTTCCTTCGATGTCTGTCTGTATGAATGTATAGTCTCAGAGTCCTATCGGACTACCACTGTCTTTAAAGCCGAACATGAGGTTCACACAAGTTTTTTGATCTGTCTGCATACCCTAAATAACTCTGTGCATATTTGCCTGTGGAATAGCATCTAGCAGTTGCGAGTATATACATCTATTTGCACTAGAGGAATTTACAGACAGACAGAAGTTTAATGTGTGGTAGATGAGCATACAAAGATGTCTGTCTATGAGAACCTAGGTTATTTGTGGAAGGATACCCATACTGGAGAAACAGTGGATGACATAGACACCTATTAAAAATGTTGATGCTTATAGCTGAACTGGTTTTCTTTTGGTATTTAGCATATGCAGCTATTCAGATTTGTACATATTAAGCATATTCATACATAAAATAATATGAATCTTCACTGAAATTTAGAGCCCTTTAAAACTTCACTTAATATCAAACTTGTTTTGTCATGGTCTATTAGCAACACAAATAGGAAAACTTTTAAATATGCTTAGTAAAGGAAAAAAAAGAATATTAACCAGCAAATATTTAAGAATGAGTGCCCCTTAACATCAGCATTGTGAAATTAAGCAATGTATATGAACCAGCACTCAGCGAGCACTAACACTCCTTTGTTAAATAGGCGCTGGTAAGCACAAGTACCTCCCAGCAGAAAATGGTAAGGGTATGTACTGCAGTAAGAGATGATACAGCAGAGCAGCATCAAGAGCAAGGACATCTTTAAAAACATGGGGCTAGAAAGGCTGTGACTACGAGCAGGGATCTAGGCAAGCATTCAGATGAGTTAGAGAAGCCAAATGCAAGAATATCTTGGAAAAGGGGAGCTTATGGTCATAAGATAAGCAGGTCTGCTACAAGAGTGTCTGGGCAAGAGCAGCATACCAAGGTCTTTTTAACCAAAAAAACTGAGAGGAGAAAAATTACAGAGGCTTGGTAGGGAAATATGAAGTCTATACTAAAGCACATGAATGAATTTGCAATGCTTTGTTCTAAAGGTGAAAAAACATGGTTAATAATACTAAGAAACAAGATCCTGGAATGGGGAAAGTTAATTACAACAGCAATTATACACTCTAAAGTTTGAATTCTGGTCATGGAAGACAGTATAGAAAAAAGGAGAACAGTGTAGGCTTTAATTAAACACAGAACGTGGAACTGGCCCTCTAAGTCAATCATTATTTCTAGGAGGCAAGGACAAGTGCAGAGCTGTGTAAATGTGTGAACAGAATTTTGGGTAACAGCCCTGAAGATTTCTCTGAAGAAAATGCTTTGACAGATGCCGAGTGGGACTGCTTCTCCTTATGTTGAACCCAAAGGCAACCAAAAAATGAAAATTACTTCATGGTATCTAAGAAAAATCTAAAAGAAAGCTTGATGTGTAAGGCTCAGAGTTTATTTTTTCCACAGGTCCAGACTGAGGTATAGGAAAAAAAATGGAGACTAATGCTTTGATTTCGATAAAGCTCAAACACGACTTTCAGCAGTTCAGAACAGTTTTCTTCCCATGCAAAACTAGTTCTCTTGCTCTTTTTACATACTTAACTGCAATTAAAGCATTGATCCAACTCTTCATGCAACTTAAGTGTGTCTATGTCCATAAACATGAGGAGGAAATTGATTACTGAACTTCAGCTAAGGATCTTTGCCCCCTGCCTTTAGTGATGAGTGGCGTGACATGGCACTCTGCCATAAAATCAGAATGTGTGCTCACTACCTTTATGCAAAAATCAAATCTGAACAGTTCTCAGTGATGAACCATCACAGAGTCTTTTCAGGCGAGCTGACAACAGCATTCATTTTGAAACCATGAAACAAGAGGGTCTCGACAATGACATTTGAAAATGCCTATCCTTTAAATGGCAGGAAAGGGAATATTGTAGTGAAGATGTGTTATTTGCTCATTAGCTCTGTCACTCACTGTTTCTTGGAGTAATACTTCTATTATTTTTCACAAACCTTGTCCTAATATAATGTGACAACAACACAATCAGAAGTAGCCAGCGGTCTGTGACTCAAGGACACCAACCACGACAGCGACATACTTTGGACAGGGAAGCAGATGAGAGTAATACAAGATGAAATAGTTCCTCTGATGACAGGTGGACACTGGACAGATCCAGTGAGATACACCCATCCTAAATCAGAGTTGCATGGTTAAGGCTGTAGCAATGGAGTGAAACCACCCTTGCATGGTGTCAGTGCTACAGTTGGGTGTGACAAAAACACTGGTCCAAGGAATAAAGCTTATTTACCACCCCCGCTCCTTTTCAGTCTGGAGAGGTTATAAAAATGTGTACATTTATAACCTTGCTAGCTCTGCACAAATTTCAAATACTTTATACTCATGAATGACCATAAACATGTAAAGTGCATAGGCACATTCTTAAAAATTCATCTGTGTGTAGTAAAATGAATGTTGTTTCTCACTGACATGAGTCCTGTCCCACACAAGTAGCTGTGTCCAGGAAAAAACAATCACCATTTACATGCCTGTGGGTAAGAAGGTACTCTTACGGTTTTGTGTGTAGTATCTAACATCAGATAATAGTATAGCAATATTTGCTCCCAGTTTCTTTGTTGACTCATATGTCTGGTTGGCTGATCAGTATTGATGTGTAAGTTTAATTCTTGGAAAGAAGGAATTACTTGACTGGACAGATTTAGAGCTAGAAGCCTCCACATTTTCCAAGAAAGTTCTATAACTCATTGAATTGTAGAAAAGAATAATAATCATTCTAGGTGATGCTAAAACCTTCTTTTAAGCCTTGTTTGGTATTGCTAGTTATGGGGGAAAGTGTCTTTGAATCAAATATCTGGGATCAAATCAGTCACAACATCCCTGCAGCCCTTGAAGGAAGATGCATCATCAGATTAGAAGGCAAGAGAGAAAAATTAAGCCTCAGAGAACACGTTACCCTCTTCCAGTCATCAAAACCTCAAACATTTATTTTGTCCCAGTTGTACTGATCTGCAAAGTGCTAGTAAACAACCCTGAGGAATCCTCCAGTACAGGTAGCCATAGATACTACGTCACATCTCAATGACTATGCTAGATCTTTCAGATCTTTATTCCTGCTCATTTGATGGCACAGATGTTCTTGTACCTGCTATCTTCCACAAACATTTTACATTCTTTTTGAGAAAGTACCTTATTTCAAACCTTACTTTCACCATAGCGGACAGAGCTGGAATGCAAAGCTATTGCCTCTGGTCAGAGCCCTAGCCAGCATGCACTGGATTACACACTGAAGTGGCAGAGACCTACATGCTTTAGCAAATGTGGGGTTTAATACTTTAATCAAGTAGCTAGCTGCACATATATTAAAGCAACAGAAGGAGAACATGTGGTTTCAAATGGCTTTGCTTTCTAATAAAATGGAATAATCACAAGTTTCCCCATCAGCTCAACATTACTTTTTCTCCCATGTGGACTATCTGGGGTGCAGACTACATTAGAACCCTTCCTTCAGCACAGACACTAGTACTTGATTTTGCTACTTTCACAAAATCTGCAAAGAACTTTGCATTTCTAGGGCTCTTACTCTCCCATCATACCTGATATCAAGTGGCAAAGGGATTCAGAAATCATCATCTGGAGAGAGACAAGATTGCCCAATTGCACGAGACACATTTGTCTTAGGAGGCCTTGTTAGGAAGAAGGTACATACATATACTTTCAGAAGTATTGTTCCTCTTCTCAAGGCAAGCAGCAAAATGTACTCTCCACTTCCCATATAAATAAAGTATCTGAAGAGAAGGCTAAAGCACATGAAATTACATGGTATAAAACAACCGTCCAGGGATACCTAATAGATTGCCATGGACAGAAGACTGATAGAAGCATTTACATTAGTTTAATAATTGCTTCATTTTTTTTTTTTCCATTTGAAAATATGTAAGTTAACTCATTTATTCTGAAATAATTTTGTAATGTGACTTGCTGGCTTGTCAAGGGTTCCTAAGATAAATACCCTTATATCTTTACATTTCCAGGACTTGAAGATCATACCTAAATCTTTTGATTACTTTTTTTCAGAAAAACTGAATCCACTTTTTATTGTGTAGCATGTGAATTAAGCCTCTATTATAACTATTAGATTTCTAACACCATCATTAGACATGCCAGCTTTTTGTTAAAATAGTAACCAAACTTGAATTCTAATAACTGTATCATATAATGACATGTGAAATGCAATAGTGAATGAGCTTGCTAAATCATTTTAAATGTTAGTTGTCATAAGTCAGGCTTTACTAGTGTAAATACTACACAATTATACCAGTGGTTTTTAAGGGGTAGAGGGATGGGTGAAGACTTTCTGCCAAGGAAAAGCCCTGTGCAGCTAAATGAGTAGATATTCATAGAAATAATTACACTTTCTTATCACTACCCTTTGCATAACATGGGACAAAGTATTTTAGACAGAATATTTTACAGCAATTTTGTTACATTTAACTGAAGAATTCAAAAAGGAACCTTCTCTTTCCATTTATTTTATTGTCTACAATCTCCACTGCTGATAGTCAGGCTTTTATGAGTTTACTTGCAGGGACAGGTGATTTAATGCTATAATACGGTGCATATCCCTTTTCCAGGATGAAAAGAATCTCCATGGAATAACAAAATTCTCTTCCTTCTTCCCATCTGTCCTGTTTTGCTCCTGCAGCAATATAAGGTTTCACTTTTCAAAAGTATGTCTGAGAATACCTATGATCACATAAGAAATGAATTAATATGACAGGCTTATATATGCTTTAGGAATTATATATTTCCAGTACCTTAGCTCTTTCATATCTTCCTGTGGCATACTGGAAAGCCCACTGGAAAAGTAATCCAGAAAAAAAAAAAGTGTTTTAAGATTGTAAAAACACTCATATCAGAGAACATATTTTCTTCTCTATCTACAGAAATAAGCCTTGAACATAACTAAGGCACTTAAAGTTTGATCTTAATAATAAATTGCATTATATTCTACAAGTGGTTCCTTTAAAATGGAGTAAAGTATTATCCAGTCAGTCATAAGAACTGGATGTTAGGACTTACCCCTACCTCAAATTTTGAGTAATCTAAGAAAGAGGATATTTAATATGAGAATTTGAAGAGTCACAAAAGAATGCAAGTTAATCAGTTTTGCTTTTTCACCAACAGCACAAGTCAGTAATTAGTGTAACAGATTTTCAGGTGTACCCTTCTGAATGATTTCCAGCTTCAGAGATTATACTGAGCGACTTGTGTTAGAGGACCAAATTAAACATCTATTACAGTATACTTCCCATCTTTGGTCAGTCAATATGTCAAACAAAATATTGTTCAGGTTTCTAAAGTGTGGGATTAAAAAAGTACTTAAATTATGACCCATGGCAAAATACCAACTTGTAATATAAGAGCCACAAACTGTTTCAAGCAGTGCTGCGGTAATTTTCAGGAGTGCATTAAAAGAAAGGAAGACACTTCAATGCTGCTTTTTAAGCAACACTAAAAAAATAAACTTACAAAATATGAATCAAAGTATTTCTAGAAATTTCTGAATGGTTGGCATTTCTGCATCCTACTGAGAAGATGCATGACAAGTCAGAGTCTCAATCCATTTTCAAAGAGTCACTAGAAGGGTAAACTCATGGAAGTTGTATCCTGTACATGATGCAAAGCAGATGCAGTGTGTTACTGATTTATTTCAAAAGAAGAATTGAGTTTTTCGTATTACCTAAAGTTTTCTAAAAATTATGTAGACTTTAAAGATAAAAGTGAATTCAGAGTGGGACTGGTAAAATTTCTTTTGCTTTTTAGTTACCTGCTTACTCTGGAGTTTCTGTGAATCCCATTAGATGCCTGGTTAGGTTCCCAAGGTGTTCCTGCAAGGGGGTCTTTCATTTCCAGAAACGCCTGCCTGAAATATCAATGATAGGCTCTTTTTAAGTGCCTATGTGCTCTTTATAAAAAGTTATCTACATTCAGAAGACAGGAGGTATCCAGATATCCCTTGCTATGAAATTACTACCTTTTGAATTCAAATAATTGCTGATGTATCTCAAAAAATCCCAACAACCTACTACATGAAGAACAGTCACTTTACTTCTGAAAAAGTCCTGTCTGGCAGGTTGAAGAGAACAGATTTTATGTTACATGGCATTGCTTCTGATTCTTTGGCTGCTGGCATCTATCCTGTGAAGTCAGAAAATTAGCAAGAATTACTTCAGTTGCATTTCAGAGGACAGCAGAAGGCATGATGTGTTCCTTGTCTGACCCTACTTTGGAGGGCTATAGCAGAAACGAGAGGAATACACAAGCAGGAGGGAAAACAGTCCTTTAGACCTGTTGCAAGCACTGTCAGATCTTGGGAAAGATGAGTCCTTGGGTTGCTGTAGCATAAAGGAGAATCAGCTCTTCCCTGACAGTCATCAAAAGCATCAGGTCATCTCTTTTCCACTAGAAATATTCCAGGCAGGGAGAGTTGCAATTAGCCAAAGACAGGCTGGTTTGGTAGGTCCTCCAGGTCCAGATAGCCAAGATAAGCATCTTGGTGCTCATTCCCCACCTCCCCCAGTCCATGCTTTCCCCCTGCACTGGCTGCCCTACAGCTTTTTCTTTTTTTTTTTTTTTTGGTGACAACATTGCTGGTGCCTATCCAGACCTGCTGCAGAGGGGTGGCACTCAGCAGTGTTTGGGTGGCTGGGTGCTGGTGAAAGGCACAGCGGGCTCTGTATCTGCACCTATATCACAGGAATCACCAACAACCTCCTCTGCTGACTGTGAGCTTCATTCCCTTGATTTGGTCACCTCAGATTCAAATTAGAAGCAGCTTTCCTTATGCTGACATACTGCGCAGAGAGTGAGACCTTCCAGGGGAAGAACTAGTGGCAAAGATGAAGTGGAATTGTATTATTCAAAGCATGTGAGGAATGAAGTAATATGGGCTATTCCTCCCACTCCTCATAGGCGTTCATCAGAACTGCAGCCAGCTGAAGGCATTGATGTCAGGCTGCAGTCTCCTTGGAAGGTAGTCCAAGGAGTGGGGAATTCATTTACAGAAGAATTAAAGCTTGTTTCAAACCTCACCACTCTCCAGCCAAGCACTCTTTTTTGGCAGCCTTTCCTTCCTAGAGCCACATAACCAGAATAAGCAGAGATCTTTTCCCCTGAGGAATGCAAAGGGAGACACTCATTAGAGATGTTATCATGTAGTTTTACCATCTATTGAAATACAATAATTCACTTCAGGTATGGAGTATAAGAAAGGGAATAAAATTGACATCCACTGGGTAGCCCCCTAACGAATGAGGGAACAGCCAGTCTGTGACTGAAGTGCTATGGCAGGAATACACTATTTTTCCCCTCCACTTCAGAGAAAAATACAGGTCAATGACAACCAAGCATTTGGCCCCCAGCTTTACCAATTACAGGAATGAATACAGTAGCTTTCAAAATCCTATTGCAAGTATCGAGTAACCCCTGTATGCCTTGATGTCCATCTGACATGGTTATAGTATCATAGAACGGTTTGGGATGGAAGGGATCTTAATGATCATCTAGTTCCAAACCCCCTGCCATGGGCTGGGACACCTTCCACAAGACCAGGTTGCTTCAAGCCCCATCCATCCTGGCCTTGAACACTTCCAGGGACAGGTCATCTGCCACCTCCGGGCAACCTGTTCCAGTGTCTCACCACCCTCACAGCAAAGAATTTCTTCCTAGTATCTAATCTAAATCTACCCTTTTTCAGTTCGAAGCTGTTTACCCCTCATCCTATCACCACACTCCCTGATAAGGAGTCCCTTCTCATCTTTCCTCTTTTCAACTTTCAAGTACTGGAAGACCTTTCAAAGGTCTCCCCAGAGCCTTCCCTTCTCCAGGCTGAAGAATTCCCAACTCTCTCAGCCTGTCCTCACAGGATAGGTGTTCCAGCCCTATGATCATTTTTGTGGCCTCATATGGACTTGTTTCAACCAGTCCATGTTGCTTGACAACTACTTTTCATTTATCTACTTTCAACAGGACAATCATTGCAAAGATAGTAAATGGGTACATTCACATGAGTAAGTGTAACATCTCTGAAAATGCAGAATATGCAGCAACAAGGCTCCTGGGGCACTAAACATGCAGCATAGCTATCAAAACTCCAAAGCTCTTTTTGATCACACCTCCTCCCCTTACTCATATACAACACCGAATCAGCCCCACTGCATGAAGAAGGTCATCCACTATTTACAGAAACAACAACCCAAAATTTTATGAGTTCCAGGTTTACTACTCATGTTTTAAAACCCACAAAATATTTTGACTTCTAAGCCTCCATAGCTCCTTTTCAGAAAGTCTTCCTGATGATGTCCCATCGGCAGTGTTTTGTGTTAGGAACATCTTGAAAGAAAACAGTATTTGCAATACACTTCCTGCATGTTTTTATCTCTGTGCTAATCGACCATCTGCATTCACAACCTAGATATTTTATCTCTCAGACTCTTTTATTATGTCTTATGGTTTATTCAGATAAGCAAGTGATGACATTCACCTCTGAATCTTGGTTCTTTGTTATAAGACCTAGTAAAGCATTATAGCTACCTAAGGTTTTAAAAAATTCTTAGCATGATTCATCAGTTCATGACACCTGTAGGTCATTACTTCTTCAAGCAATTTATGGCAATAGTTTTGTTCTACATTAGCAAATGCAAGTCAAAGGGAAAAAAACACAACACACATAGAATGAAAAAGATCTTAAAGCTACATGTTTTCCAGACAGAAGATTGGAAGATCTCCAGTGGAATCTTGATTCAATTCAAGTACTGGAAACTGCACAACTTGAGTTGCTGTTTTGCCCTTTCTTATAAAGTAAAGCCTTCAGTCTGACCTTGGGAAAAACATCTAAAGAGGCTTTTGTCCTTTAGAATACAAATAAGCAAGATTTTGTAAGCTGTGATTATTTCTCTCATTAGTCAGTTTTGCATTTAAAAATAATCAATAAAACCATAACTTTTCCTTTGATGCTTTGGAGTGAGACAATGATATCAACAATGATTTGATCTTGTACTTGTCAACATTTGTCTTTATGTGGTTTAAATTTGCCTTCAGCACACTCAAGATGAAATCCAAAGAGTCACTGCTGGGAGCTGCAGAATTCAAACAATGTACAAATTCCAGAAAGCTCTTCCTCATTCCACTAAATGAGTGACTTTTCTGAAGAAGCAAACGGCATGTGGCTATGCACTTGGAATATCTGACAGGTTTCAAGTAGAAGACTGTAGGACACATCACCTTGAACATGAGGAATGCTTTTCTCTAATGGGAGCTTGTTTATAAGGTTTTGGGTTTTTTTCTAAGAAGCCACTCTAATTTCAGAAGTCAGGCATTAGCTCCTCAGAAAAGCTTGACAAAATAAGTTGCAATGGCACTCTTGAGGCTAGAATTGTCTATGGTATAAGCAAAGTCATACTAAAAACATTCAGAGACACTGATTTACACAGTGTCATCATGTATGAGTCCTCCACCATCTAATTAGTATTTAGTTTTACTATATCTTCAACCATCCTTCCCAAAAAAAATCCTTAATCTGTAAAATCTTGCAAGCCAAACTTACACAAACAGAAGAAATGCAAAAAAACCACCAGGTGCTCCAGATGTGTTGCCCCTCTAAGCCTGAGAGATCTCTCAGTATCACACTAGAAATGCATGAGGACCTCAAGTTTGCCACTTGCTTTAAAAAAAAATAATAGATTTGGGATCCAAATGTGAAGTACCACCAGCTCCCCTACCAATTTCAATTGCTAGGACTTACCACATAAGAGACAGCGAGTTCCTTGTTTCTTGAAGGAGCTGAGAAGAAGCAATGCACCACCCTGTCATCCCTAGGGCAAACCCAGAGGCTTCCGGAGAAAAAATATTCAGCATGCTGCTCCTGGAGCACCAAGCAATAATTTGGGAAAAGCCTTAGGAGCCAATACCTCTGTGGTATTGCTACAACCAGGACTAAGCTCAGGGCTGGACTGAAACATCCACAGGGGCAGGGGGTGGGTGGGGGTCCCAGGTGGGGCTGCTTGGGCAGTTAAAGCCTATTAGTGATCTCAGGCACTTGGTGCTAAAGATTCACAGGTTGTAGAAGGCGATCTTCTAATTATATGATCTGTACAAACTTCATAAAATGATCTGTTCTCTTTTTTTTTTTTTTCAACCTTTGGACCATTTTTCTAGTGCTGTGGTCTTTGCGGCATCCTGTGGGTCTGCTCTGGCCCATCCAGGTGGCAATCACAAGAAATAAACCATATTTCCACCGAATTGCTCATCAGCCCTAAGTGTGTAGAAGCTGTAGAAAGGACGGTAAAACACAGACTGTGCACATATCATGAGTTTGATGTCCCAAGCCTTGTTCTGACAGAGAAGCCATGGCTCACTGAGGCTCCATGGCAATCCCATGCACGCTTTTTTGGCCCTTCCAAAATATTCTGGACTTTTCTAACCGTTCTTTTCTAGAGAGCAGTTTGACCCATAGATAGCAAAGCTGCTATGTGGTCTTGAGAGGTGTAAGGGAGTTCAAAATGAAAGATATTACTTTATTTAATGTTAGCTATTTATTTATCATTAGTCTTCAAGAAAACTTCATGCTCCCATGAATTAAGTAGAGGCATGCTTTGCTTTTGGCAAAATGTGTAAGGAAAATCCCTTCCAAACTTTCCACAGGTCTAAGTATCTCTCTTAAAACTGTCAGTAGTTGAATTTTATTGCACAACAGAATTGCTCTTAATCTCCCTCTATTTACTGCATTGTAATTAAACTTTCTGAAAAAATCCAAAAAATGATGAATACTAACAACTTAAATTTAAGTGGAATCAATGATGGATGTAATCACACAAAACCTCTAAACTTTCTTAAACAAGATGCTTACTGTCTCTGTAATCTTTGGGTGTTTTATGCTTCTTGTTTTGTCAGTGGCTGTTTATGTAGCAGCGTTAACTGAGACTTGATCATTCTTCTGATTTTAATTACTCTTGACATATTTTGTTTAAAATTCCACACTGCTGTTGTAAGACAGTTTTACTGTAGACACTGCTTAGTGATATTTTTCCCTGATGAAAACATCACAGTTAGGGGTCTATTAAGGTCAAATATTTCCTGCTGCAGTTCTGGAAGTTCAGGAACTTCCCACCACATTTATTAGTGTTTTGTTTTCAGATAGACTTCCCACATTAAAAAATACAGACCTTAAAAGTTAACTTGTGATAAGTCGTCAAGCAAATCTTAAGGGATAATTTAATGAGGAAAATCAGCAGTTTCATTTTACTTTTCTTGCTTGTTAGCAGAATGCACAATCTTCTATAGGTTAATTTATTTTCCTACCCCGGTTTCCTCTCCAGATTCAGAGGACCATAGAATAAAACAGCACGCAGCTGGAAAAGGTGATGGGAGTTATTGAATCACTTATCCTATTACAAATAACCCCATCACATATCATCCATCCACTGTAACATGGTGAGGTGTATTTGTGTGAAGATCCAAGAGTGCACAGAGTGACAGTTTTGTGTAGGCCTTGTAATATGAAATCTTCCAAGTTTCTCAATATTTTCCACAATCTTAAGGGCACCTGGGACCATTTGTTTCATCTCAAGGTCCTATGAGGATACTTTGCTGTATTTATAACACAGACAGAACTTTGACTTTTCTTAAAGAAGTTGGTTGCTTCTGCTTTTCAAAGGGAATCTATTTTCATTCCACTGGCCATTCTACATTATCTATCTATCACAGCAGCCATGAAAGGCTTTACCATAGCACCTTGACAATGTTCCTAGTGATTTGGTTCAGTTTAGTTTACCCATACAACATTTAAGCAGTGGAGTCAAAAGAAATACAGTAGCTTTTAAGTGTTGTGTGTCTACAGTATTTGATTTTCTCTGATCAGATGTGTATCTATACTACTCAGCGATGGTAGCGATCTCAAATGAACTGCAGAAAAGACTGAAGATGGACAAATGACTATAAGAAACATCAAAAAAATTATTGTATTCCTGCCATACACAAGCCGCAGCTTTTTTTTTTTTCTTTCATATTTTACCTTTTTTTTTACATATTACCTAGTTTAGACAAAACTGTTTGATGTGGTGATGTGGGATTTACTATATTCATGTCTAATTTTCTTAGTATTCTCTTTTTTTTTCTAACAGTTTGATGAAGAGACTCACTAGCATGCCACTCCAGTTCTATGGGCATAAATGTTTTCTGCCATGAAGTTTCCTCTTGACAAAATATAAGGCAAGTGGCTAAAGTTATGATTACTAGAAAAGTAATTTTTGTTACTAATAAATAATGTCAATAAATTCTTTATAACTGACCAAGCAATCTTGAAAAGTTTTGGGATGTGTTTTTAAGCTTTTCCAAATAAACATTCATGGTCTTCACATGTAAGATATTTAACAAGCCGTAGTTTTGGCTGAATAAAACATCTACGTTCACTCTGGTCAAAAAGTAAGTTCATAGGGTTTTTCCTTCTGTTTAGGTTTGGGAAGCCAAAACAGTGCCCCAGCAGAACTAACTTGAAACTTTGGCTTTTACATTATCTGTCTTCTCTGAAGACAGACCACAAATATGTGCTAGCTAAAATCATGATTCACTGAAAATATGTGTGCTAGTGACCTCAAAACAATGTTGTGTCCTGAGGAGTTTATAGGCTGAAGGAAAGAATTCTTGTTTTAATCCTCTTCTGTCTTCCTTCTTTGGGCACATTGTAAAATAGTTTAGCAATGTAACCAGTTTTTACTATCGTGCCCTAAAGCCTAATTAAGTCAGTAGGAGTCTTTCTATGGATTTCAGTGGGTATGGGATCAGGTTATGGTAGAAGAACCTCTGATTGATCAGTCCTTCCGTGTTTATTTTGTGTACCACGTGGTGTAATCCTCTGCACTACACTAGAAAATATAAAAAGAAGAATGATACACAGTTTCATCTTCCATCTGAATTAGCTTTGTCACTTAGAATTTGTTTACTGTCAAGTTGTACAGAATGGAAGTAGCTTTTCCTTTCACAGGCTGTAACAGCAGTGTCTATTTTATCCTACTGCTGCATCATGAATTTGGTTTATGTATTCATTTACTGAAACAAGGGATGTTCAGAATCAAGTGTATTTTACACTGTATTTATTTTAGGGACAGGACCAGTCAGAGGCAAGTGCAGAATAAAAATATCTATCTCGTTTTCAAGTTCACCGGGTTTAGAAATTAAAAAGACCTTAATTTCTCATCCTCATTCCTTGACAAATACTGCAGTATATGACTTGAGGATTGAAGGATGTAAAGTCCCAGCTCTTACCTGTAAATGCTAATTGAAAAATGTAAATGTTAATTATTTAAAGACTTAGGTCTGCTACCACAATATGCTTTAGGATTAAGCTACTGTTTACCTTTAAAAAAATCATATATGTATGTTTGTCAAAGAATAAAGGAATGCAACTGAACACATTATTTTTAGAGTTTATTTTGACTTTTCTTTTGGTTTTTCCTTTAATGTGCATGCGTGTCTGAAATGTTATATTGCTTTAGCAGGTAGTTTTACAAGTAGCTAACCGGGTGTGCTTTTCAATATCGTTTCATATTTCTATCCTGTCTGCCATTCCAAATGATTCCAGACCTGTTTTGCCAGCAGCAAAAAGTGAACTGCAGCTGCCCTGGTATAAAACTACCAGACAAAAAGCACAAAATGTAGTGCACAGCTGAGAGGAGAAATAACAATTAATGCCATTTAGAAAAATACTGAGTCTTATAAAATGTTCTGCTGGTGCCCAAAAGACAGCAAAACCCATTGCCAGCTCCAGTCTTGGGTTATTTAATAAAATACTTAACTAGTCTTAAAAGCAGGGCTGAAGATCCACCGGGAGGACTTGGGGACAGCAAGGGGGAGATTAGCTCTGTGTGTGTGTGTGTGTGTGTTATTCCCAATCCTGGATTCAGAAGGCAGAGTGAGATGCCAAATTCTCAATAGAACAACATCTGACGAGTCCTGCGGAGGATGCAAAACAGCCTCTGCACTGTGCAGAGAAACTTCAGTCAGTTTCTTGTAAAATGCTGGACCGGAGGATAGCTAAAACCTCTCCTCGTCTCCTTTTGGGAATTTACTCATAGTTCTGTCTTATGTGCCTTTGGGAATATGAGTTAGAGTCTAAAATTGCTTCACAGATGGAGTCACTTCTCTGGACTCTGGGAACTAACTCACTGTTTGCTTTGGAAATACTGTGGTGAGGTGGGATCCACTTCCCACCCCACAGGAGGGGGCCATGGTCACTGAGATACAGCCTAGACTGTCCTACAGGAGGTGGGGATCATTCTTTATTCTTCACCTTGGAGGTAGAAGAAAATATCCTGAGATCTGTGGGGCAGAAGATGAGGGGAACTATGGCTGAAGGCACACATCTGGAGAAGAAGAAATCTGGATAGATGAACAGATAGATCCTGTTGTATAGATTTTCCATTCTTACCGTCTGTCACTGAGAATGATACTCTTTCCTTGTATCTTCATCTACTTGAAAGGCAAGTCCCTTGGCCAAGCCAGTCATTTAGAATCTGTCTAAAGCTGTTTGAGCTCCCTCGTTAAAGAGAAATGTCCAGGAGAGGTACATTTCACTAGTTTAGGCAATTATCTTTGTACAGGGGAAAAAACTCTTTGGAGGCACTTCTCTGCATGCCCTTCTGTTAGCTCTGAGAAGGAGCCTGGAAAGCCAGACATCTGTCAGGACCCCTGTGCCAGCTGATGGGTCCCTTCTCTGGAGACCAGTGGAATCTCAGCTATTTCTGTGCACTTCCTTTTTACAAGTTGGTGTGGTTTTTTTTCTTTTTTCTCTTTTTTTTTTGCCTTTTTTTCTGCCTTTCGGAATGTATTTCAAAGAAATTTCCTAGCAGCATGATCTCTTTGTGGAATCTATGATGATCTTCAGCAGTTTCCTTCTATGTTCAGAAGAGGCTGACATATCTCAGCTGTATTTGAAACTAGGCCTAGATATATAAAAATCATTTTTCTTGTCGCTCATTTGTCTGTTCACATTTGGGTAAGCAAGTTTTATTTTCAGCTGAGTTTATGCAAAAATATTGTGATGAGAAATGCAATTTAGAAACAAAGTCTTCACACCGGCGGCATTATCCATTAGAAGTCCACTTTGAATCTCATTTTTCCTAAGTGTACTCAGATGATTTGAATAATTAAAAAGCTTTCCATAACTTAAACTTCTACATACAAAATGTCTTGAGGAAATTAAATCAATCCAGCTGGTGAACAGAAACAACATTTTATAAATGACTTTGGCCATCTTACGGTGAAAATTGTATTTTTGAATAAATATAGTAACCCATCATTCAGAAAGTTAAAATGCATCCTTTGGATATTTATTGTACAATATTAGAATCAGCTTTTTTTTTTTCAGAAAAAAAGAGATTAATTTTGTCAGACACTTTTAATTGGGCAACATGATTAACTTTGAAAAGCTACATCTTTGTGCTCTTGTTGTTACGTTTAAGCTACTTACTGGCTGCAATATTTGGCTATACCTCTAAACATAGCTCTATGTAGCCAATATGTTTGTACTGCCTTGGAAAATTCTTCTAAAGAAGGCAGTTGCTAAAACCGGAAAAAAAATTAATAATAAATTCTCTGACCAACAAATCAACTGTACTATAACTGGAAGTGTCAACAATAAAAAAGATGCCTCAATTACAAGCGAAAGATTAATTTAATAGTAATATAGACTGCAGTAGTAAGAGATTTCCATTTGTTTATGTAATTACAATATTTACGTTTACAGACAATAATTTAAGAATGAAAAATTCTCAGAGACAAGATCAGAGGCCAATGTAGTGATGATTTAGCTAGTTCTTAGAAAAATATACTGGATACACAGTCATCAATAGATAATTGTAAAGGTCTAATGTTTAAACATGTCACAATAATGTCCTCAATTACAGCATTTTATCACTTCTGAAATCATAATAACAATTCAGAAAACCCAGAATTTTAATCTGATTCACTATGACAAGAAATAATGGGCTGAAGCTGGAATGAGTAAGAAAAGCAAAGCAGTAGGAGAAGCCTACCAGTAGTAAAGGTTTGGAAGTACTGAAATAGGTCAGCTGGGCAGGGTTATGGTCCTCATAATTGAATGTCTTGAAGAAGGGGTTAGATAAACATCTAATGTGATGGAAATGAACCTAACTTGGCCTTCTTCAGATGAACAAGGTGGTCTCTGAAATGCCTTTCACTCCCAGGACCGTGTTGTACAGGAATTGCACATAGCTGCTCACTACCCATAATGTTTGGTTCCAGATCCGAATCCAGACTTCCACAGTGGCTTAAAGATGTTCAGATATCATGTTAGACAAGGTATCATCTCTGAAAAAGACAGGATTTTCCATATTACAGACTGAATTTAAGTAGCCCTGATTTGGCCCGCCCATCAATAGACTTAGTTTCAGTATTAAAAAAGAAAGTGTGTATTATGTTGGTTAAAATTGTCTGGAATTAGTTGGCATTTGAAGTTCTCTGTTCTACTTACTCCAATAAACTGATCAAAGGTACATATTGCTTTGAATTGTACTTGTGAAATATGAGTCCCCATCTGGAAAGTTTAGAATTAGCCAAACTATGTGTGGTTGCATGCACCTTGGACTTCAGTTCAAAGCAAAAAAGCAGGGAAAGGCCAGGTGATTTCTGACATGAATTGGTGCAAGCACCAGCTACAAAATCTACTGGAAAGAAATCTAGGTTTTAAACCCATTGTTCAACCAGTAACTCCCCTGAATTGAGCACGAGTACTTGTACAGGGAGTGCTTGCAGAGAATAAGGGTGGCAGAATCACAGAGCCTAACTTTGCTTTGTGTATTTGTTTCTGGGATAGAAAAAACACACACAGTACATGCATATGATTAATGAGGTCGAACTAATTAATAAGTGCCTAAATTTTCATCCAGGCATTGTGTCCATATAACTAGTCCAGAGAGACCAGTAATCCAACTAGCTAACTTTGAGCTTGCTGAAACTCCCTGCTTGTTAGAAAGATATGGGGTATTGTTTTAATTAATAAACTCTGAAGGCTACCGCAGAGGTAACTGTTGCCATAAGCCGTTGTTTAATTACCTTTCCAAGAAGAGTGGTAACTTCCTGGAAGCAAAATGAGTGGAATGGTAGACGGCTGTGGAAGCAGCAACCATCCATCGGTCGCATGGATTTCCTGTAACAGCTATGGTGTGAGCCCATCAGCCCAAGAGCTGCAGGTGATTAGCCAACCCTGCCACAACTGCTAACCCAGCTCTATCACCCATTGGCACCTTGCCTAATTATGGTTTTGATAACAAGCTGTAGGTATAATTAGAAGTGTAAGTGCAATATACAGAGATAGTAGGTTTGTTTCACACCCTCTTATAAGCGGGAAAATAATTAGATTCAGGATACTGTCACATACCATGCTGTGTGGCTGATTTGAAAAGCACTGCATTATAGGAAAGCGGGATTGTCTGATTGACTCTGGAAAATTGTGTTCAATCCCCAGGCTCTTGGCAACATAATTTCCTTTTTTTATATGAGAAATTTTAGCAATAACTGTGGGGATTTTTTACCCATTTGGGAAATTATGCCATTTTTACTTGGAAGAGACATATGACTGCTTTGGTATCTTAGGGGGAAAAAATAGTGGGCTACAAAGAGACTGAGTAGCTTTAATCATTCGGATGTTATGAAAAGGAAAGTCTAATCAATGAATATTTATTGATTCTTCAAATGTAAGTCACACCAAATATCTGTCTGTGTGAAACAATCTTGGACACCAGTCCTTATGGACTCACCCTTGTTTTGCTATTGCACATGACCAGTTATTCAAGACAGTGCCACACATCACTATTAAGCTGGGCAACTTTATGGTTCAAACAAATCTGCAGCTTAGAGACTTGTTACTTAAATGTATAGAGTGGATATGAGCTTCTGTTTCTCCTGAGGGAAGGAGAGTGGCAAGAGATACTGCACTTTGGTTTTTTTACAAAGCTAACAGCTGTAGTGTTGCTCCTGATAGCTTTTGAGATCATTTTGTCTCCTTGGTCAGAAAATACCTGACCTGAAAGTACCTGTGAAATTACTCCCTGAAATTTGGAGGTAATGATTGTTTGTGGAGTAGAGTCTGGAGGGATCCTCTAATGGAAAAAAGTAAATAAGGAAAATAATGTGCTTTAATCTAAAAAAAAAAAAAGGAAAGAAAAGGAAGGAAAGTTTTGCTAAAAGCAAATATTCATAACTATTAACACCTTACTCTAAAGTCAGAATGACTTGTTTGCAGACGGTGACAATTTGCAGAGTTAAAAGTACCCAGTCCCTGATCAGTTGAATTATACTGACAAAAACTGCCTAGATACCAATATGTAATAACCTTTTCAGCATGGAGATTTAACCAGAAATGACAGCTTTCAAATGCTTATAGCATCATTATCTGTGCCCAGAAATAATCTTTCAGAAAAAAACACATGGATCCCTACCAAAGACATTTAGAAGCAAACAAATTGGAAAGCAATTTTGCGTGGCTAAATTCTACACAGAAAGGCTTTACCATATATTCTGCAACTATGCATGACCTGCACACTTTGCATATGCAGCAGATACATCAGTCACAAGTAAATGTCCTCCTTATCATGTTTCCTGCCATATCAATAAAAAAGATGTGAAGAATAGACAGGATGCTATTAACAAGCATTCTCCCAGGGAGCATAAGAAAACTGATAGAAAACTACCATGGGATCTATCATCTAATAGAAATTACAACCCAAATATATTTGCCTATCTTGTTTAGGTCATATAGTCCCGTTCCACTTTTATATGTCTTACTGCTCTTGAGTGTCTCTAGCAGAATGTGATTGCACGGCATGATAAAATTAAGGGTAGTAAATCTGCTGTGCCTTATAGCATGTTACATGTGATATTAAGGAATTCATCTGCCTCAGAAATGAAAAATTTATGATCATTTGTACTTCCCCTCTTTGTCACAATATTCAAAAGGATTCAAGAACCAGACACACATGACAGGATGCCTTCATTGCTCTTGGTACTGAACATAAATAGAGCCCAGCCATCAGAAAGCCTTCATGCAGGACTAGACTTCTCTTTGCTCCCTGCAGTGCTCAGCAAACCATAGCACACGCTGGCAGCTCTTTGTGTCATTTTTGCTTCATAAGCTGGTTTACCAGGCTGTGCTGCCTCCTTACACCTTCAGAAATTGTGTCTTCTTACCTGCAATTGCTATCTGAGATGAATCTGTGTGCCAGAAAGGATTTCTGAAGTAGCCTGAAAGTGGCTGAGCGATACAGCAGGGAGATGGTCAGAGAGGGGAAAAAAGAGCTCCGTAAAAAAAAAAAGTACAAATAGTAAACCTATTGACCATTGAGCTTTGTACCACCTTCTTGAACTGTCTCACAGCACTACAGTGTCCATTTATCATGACAAAGTCTGATAGGCCTTGGTATCAGGGCAAGACTCAATAGCCTGGGAAATTGTTCCAGTACCAAGGCACATGGCAGGGAGTGATCCTCCATATCCTCATGCCAGTTGCATTTCTTGAACTGGAAGGAAGGGTTTTGATCTGGTTTTAAGTGGGATGAGGTCATGGTGTGGCAAGGTGAAGAGTGAAGCTGGGGAAGCGTGCATGGGGTAACAAGTCCCTCATGGCCAGGCTGAAGCCCTGGCTGCACACGTGGGACCTGCTGTGGTCACAAGGGTTTCTGTAATTGGCCCCGTGGATCCTTGATATTCATCAAAACTGAATTTCTGGTGCAGCACCATAGGCATGGCCATACCAGCATGTGCATATTTTTACACATGCAAAACTGCTCATACATCCCTTGGAGCTCTTTCTGTGACTGTACAGGGATGGATCCTGCAGTGGTAGCAATATTGATGGCAGTGGGACAATGGGAACTTGGAATAGCAGAGAATCTGCAGAAACACTCTAAAATCAATAATCATGCATTAGCTCTTCTTGTTGCATTTTCAGCTTGCAATTTCTTATTTTCATAGGGCATCCAGATTATTAGTCTATCTCCAGAGAGGGGGTTAGCTAACAAACTTTATGCAATTTAAACCTTGCTCTCAGTAATTATTTAAGATAATTTTTATGATGAAATCTGAGCACAGGTTCCCTTTTATTTTTGTGTTGCTGGCTTCTGTGGGAATGCATACCATTTTGTTAAGGAGATTAATGCCTTGGGACACTGTGTATAAGAGGTCAAGCTGGCAGATATTTAAATAAGTTAACAGAAAAATACATTAAAAAATACTGCCAGGCGTAGACTTTGTGCTATAATACCCCTGCACTGCATCTATTATTTTTATTATGTTGAACTTCCTCTGGCCTGAATTCCAGAAGAACCCTGCTCCTCAAGTTACATTAGCCCTACAAAGTTGCACTCTGTGGGCATCCATCTATACCTTTCCATCCATAGGTCTTTTGTGACAGTGAGCAAAAGAGCAATCAAGAACTTAGTGAATTGACAAGTTGACCCATCCCAGTTCTAAAAATCCCAACAGAGCTAGATACAGAACCAGCTTTCATACAGGAAAACCAAACCAGCAGAATTTCCTGCTCTCCCTCTCAGGTATACTATGCATTTCTGTATGCCTCCCACAAATATCTTATTTTTGGCTCCCGATTTCCAGTCTTATTCTTACCTGGCAGAGCCAAAAAATAAATGCCCATAACTAAATGATATACATATTTATGAAAAGGTCTTTATCAAGATTAAGGAGCTGATTGAGGATATTAGAAGATGCCTCACCATATCCCTTAAGTAAAGCTGATGTAACTTTATTCTAATAGTCATGCTGAAATTTGACACTTAGTCTCTTGGAAGAGAAGACTTTTTGTTTTCATTCACCGATGGCAATAAGTAATTTAGAAACAGAGAGACTGCTGTGCAGAATCACCATATCAGACTGCAGCCAGAGAAATGAGAACATGTAGAAAATATCTCAGAGGGATTATGAGTGTCTGGGAGGCTCTCATCTTAGTTATTCTGCTATTTGGAGATTGCCATAAACTTTGAAGTACTTGTATTGTTTCCAATGCTTAAATAAAAATCTCTGATACCAAATTTCCAGTATTTTTTTAACCAATGTCACTATGAATCCACCTTGCCAGATTCAAATTTCCAATGTTCTCTTTTATGCAATTTGAATTTTCTTCTTTCCGTTATCATAAATTGTCATAGCTTTGAACAATCATAGAAAAAAAGCAGGTTTCTCATATACTTTTTTACCTATCACCCTTTACTTCAAATATTTCTATTATTGTGTCCAGTGTTATTTAACTTCTTTATTGGAAACGGTCCCAAGGATCTTAAAGTCATTCTAAGCAAGAAGTTTTTCCATGCCATTGACCATTCTTACTGCCCTTCTCTCAACATCTTACACATTTAATCTACAATGTGTCTTCTAAAACAACCTAATGAATATTCTGTTCACCTTTTTTAGCTGAAGCCTTTCTCTAAATTCTGATATTTTTACCTGGTACATCATCATTGGACCTGCTTGTCAAATTATTTCACTTTTGAATGGGCATGTCCACATACGGGAAGAAAAGGGTACTTACATGTCATTAACCACACCCATACAGTGATCATAAGGTCCCTTTCTTAAACTGAACCTTTTGGACTTTTTTTGGGTTTTTTTGTAAAACTGAGCAGCTTGTGTCAGTCAGTTCTTCTTTTATGAATGATTTGATTTTTCCAGTTTGAAGCTCCTGATACAAAGTGAGATGCTTTTTTTTTCCTTTGCAAAGACCATTGGTTTAACTCACTTCTGCTGCAGTGCCAGACAGGTTGTTATTCTGTTTATAAGTAACATTTCAACCAGATTTTCAAAGGTAGAGATGTAAGGGTTTCCCATGCTAACACTTTTGATTACCTCCGAATTAATTTTTTTTAAACATTACCTATACACCAGTCCTCCGAAAGAGTAGCTGTTTTTAATGAGAGATTGCATATCTTTGTGAGCAGCTCGTCATCTTTATTTCTAAACTCTTTCAGAACTCATAAACGTATGACATCTGGGTATCCAGAGTGAGAGCAGAAGACAGCTTGTAAAAATAAAAATGAGCCTTGTCTGTAAATCAGTCTGGCAAAGTGCCACCACCGCAGTAGTTCTGGAAAGGCAGGCTTTTAGGAACCTCACATTTCAATTTTTTCTTACCCCCGCATGTGCCAGACAGTCATAGATGCTAAACTAGGATTTATTCTAACCTGTAATCTGGTAATATGTGTATTATTATAACGTAATTTTTATATATATTCATTATTATTTAGATCTATGTATAGGTACATATATACATACAAAAAAAATAATAAAAATAGAGGGAGGATCATACTCAATACGTTTTTACACCTCCAACTATGTAACAGTGGTTGTCTTCTGAGGGGAAATGGAAGTGTTTTTATCCTTAAAATGCAAATGAACATTTTAGCTTTGTATGTTTCTGGAAGGAAGATTTTGTTCTTCAAGATAAAAAAAGAAAACCCAAACAAAAACCCCTCAAACCCAACAAACAACAAATCCCCCGTCAAATAAAACATGTATTTCCTGATTTTATTAATGCTAGGTATCAGTTTGGGAAAGTCTCTCTGTATAGAGACATAGATTTTTTTTTTAAACTAGAAGGTTGATAGAAGATCACAACACAGACACCACTTTTCCCTGTGCATTGTTTTGCATATTAGGAAAAATGTAAGATATTTCCCATTAATTAAAGATTTATTTTCTTTCCCTGAGCTTTCTTATATTCACAGATATAGTTTCAAGTAACCAAAGCTGGTTTTTATCCCTTTTTCCTCCTGTTTCACTACAGGATGTGGGGTGACCACGTACCTTCCACCAGGAGAGGGGTGGCAGTTCCCACACTGTGGGGGAAGGTGGGACAGAATCGCTCACCAGGGAGGAGTAATGGTGCTGTTCCTGCAGTGAGTTCCTGGTGATGTTTTCACCCTTAAAGTATTGTAATTTCGCTGCTCTCTGTAAAAAAAATCATTCAAGGATGCAGAAATGTGCCAAAAGATACACTCCGTGCAAGGCAGTTCAAAAATTAAAAGCAAGACCTGACTTAGTAGACTGCAGTTTTCATCAGAACGGGCAGTGACGGGACAAGGGGCAACAGGCGCAAACCGGATCACAGAAGTTGCACCTCTGACATCAGAAAAAACTTAATTCCTGTGAGGGTGGTGGAGCCCTGGAACAGGCTTCCCAGAGAGGTTGCGCAGTCTCCTTCTTTGGAGACTTTCAAAGTCCACCTGGACATGTTCCTGTGCAACCTGCTCTGGGCAAACCTGCTTTAGTGATAGTGTTGGACTAGATGACCTCCAGATGTCCTTTCTAACCCCTACCATTCCACAATTCTGTGAAAATACATTTTTTCTACTAGAAATTTCCATTATTTCCATTAAGCTAACCTTTTCTTCTCAAAAATATGGCCAGGGAGAGTCTAGATACTCACTTTGAGTGGGGTCAGCATTAAACTAAAGAGGAGGGATCATTGTTTCAGCTGCCACCTGTTTTGGAATCAGCAAAATGTTGAAATATTAAAGTTTCCTGAGGCTCACAAGTTTTAATTTCACTTCTTTTACAGGAAGCAACTATATGCGGTCAACCAGATGTCTGCAGGCATGCATGGCATGATCATGTGGTGATTAGAAGGTCACATTTTTCTCATGTTTCCAAGCCAGAACCTCCAAATCTTTCATACTTCTACCCAGCTCCCAAGAGCTTCTGGTTTAACCTGCAGATTATTTTGCGGTTGCTCTTCTGTTTGGAAGAGGGGATAATTCATTGCACTGCTTCCTTGAGAATGAACTTTTGGCCAAGCACCTGCACTTGAGCAGGAAATGGTCTGAGAATATCTAGGGGATGCGCTTGGAAAGATACAGCGCAGCACACAATCAGGAGCAGGCTTCTGTGGCTTTAGTGCCAAAACCACGATGGTTTGTACAACAAGGTCAGTTGGAGGCTGAGTTTAAGCACTGTCAAAACTCAGATAATTTCAACAAAGCTGCTAGAAAGCCCTGCATTTCAGAAGAGAAATCAAAAGTTAGTAGCTGAAGACCATTAGGCTTTTAATGCTTCACAGTAAAGCATGTGGTCTATTTAGTATTTTAGCAAAGTTTAAGAGACTGGTTCATGCATAACAAGTTAAATTGAAATGGACAGGGGGATCTGCTCTCTTTACCTCCTCTGAATTCAAACCAATAGCAATGATCGCAATAAATTACTCCTCAATAAATAGCTTTATTTCTGCTAAAGTTTGAACTGTTTAAGTAATAAGAACCCTTCTCCACTGAAATGCCAGACTCTTTTCTTGAGTGATCACAGAGCTTATTTATGCCTTTGCAGTGAGAATGGCAGGTCACAGGGCAAAGCGTTGCATGAGCTATTTCCGATCTAGCCCTGAAGACTGCCACGGAAATGTTAAAAATCTTCAGAGAAATACCATTTATTTTAGATAGCAGTTTACAAGGCCAAGGCTTAGTTAGAAGCCGTTAACCACAGCCGCCAGCATCTACCCACACGTCTAGCGAGAGCACGCTTCTTCCCAGTGCCAGTGAGGCTGGGAAAACTCTGTAGTGTGTATTGACAATATCTTCTGGTCCTGCATCTGGCTTCCCAACCAGAGCTTCCCATAGGGTGTGCTACAGGGAGTGAGCTATGAGGACCATGCTTCACTGAGGTCAGGGCTAATGCCCTGCGGGGCTGCTTTTTCTATCTGCAAACGCAAACAAGTAAAAAACAGGTTGAAATAAAGCCTTATTTTCCTCAAATCCTCTAATTTTTGTTAAAATGTAACATATTTCAGCTTACCGGATTTCAATTGTAATGAAGTGTGCTAAAGCAGATTAATGCTTTTCAAAGTGCTTGTTTTCAAAGGCGTCCTCCTGTTCAAGAAGGAGAGTGTGGCAGAAATGTGAGCACTAAAATATCTGCTAATCTTCTATCAGTGGAAGTGTGTTTTCTGGGACACCATTCACTCAGGTGGGAAGGAGGTGATAGTACCTATGTGCTCCTTTGACCAGAGCCTGAGCTGTGGCCCCAGCAGTGAGGTCAGGGAAGGGAACCTGACAGAAGCCCCAGTGTCACAGCAAGAAAAATCTTCTGAAGCATTCCAACTGTTTTCCTTGTGACAACTATACCATGCCCAAATTGGATGCAGGTGTACAGTATTTTTCAATGTAAAGCACTGAAAAATATACAACCCCCTCCAAAACCCAGAGCTCTGCTCCTGTCCCACCAACAGGTCCTCCACCTGTGACATCAGAAGCCTCTG